>OMKR01022958.1:2173-12947 GCA_900302355.1 Cyttopsis rosea | reverse complement strand
ATGATTTCTTGTTGTACATGCTTATAAATAAATAAATATATATATATATATATATAAATATATAAATATATATATATATATATATATATATATATATATATATATATATATATATAAATAAAATACATAAAAATAAAAATAAAAATGAAAAACAAAAAATAATAATTTATACATAAAAAATGAATGTTATATATTTATTTATTTGTTTATTTATCTATTTATTTATTTGTTTGTTTGTTTGTTTGTTTGTTTGTTTGTTTGTTTGTTTTATTTACAATTTTCTAATTTGAAGCCCCAATTAGATAGCTTACATTGAATACTGGCAGAGATTTCGTCACTAGGATTTCCACAGCTACTAATGAGCCCTGCGGTGCGAGGATGCAGGCGCGAGGCGAGACAGTGTAGGGTCTCAGGGCCGGGGGCACGGACCTCATCCAAACACACACCCGACTTAAATGTATGTACGCTCGCATATACATCAAACACACACAACCAGAAATACACTCATGTGAAAATAAACCCCATAAATACGCACATACTGTACATAACATACGAGCCCGAGTCGGTGCAGCTGTGGCCCAGCGGCGGGGACTTCCAGTCGGTTTCAGAGTGTGGTTCGACACAACATTCGACACAACATTCGACACAACGCGAGTGTGCATGCCAGTGTGACGGCGTGACAGAAGGCCCCGCACGTAGCACAGCATGGGGGCCAGAGGAGGAGGGCTTGTTAGGCAAGGCGAGTTCATTTCTACAGCACATTCATACACAATGCAGATTCACTGTGATTTACCCAAGGCATAAAATTCATGATATAAAAGCCAAGAAAAATAAAAGCATAGACATACAAAGCTACAAACAGATATAAAGACGTAATAAAATTACAGAGAACAGGCTAAAATACAATTTAAAACAGGCCCACCCGGGTGCACCTGTGTCAGATTATCAGGCCTCTTTTCTGTGGACCGCGTGGGATCGCGGTGAAACCATTGGACCGCGTTGACCGCTAGTGATTTACTGACGTCAGAAAACAATGAGTGAAACCTAGTTAGTTGTGAAAATCTAGATAAAGAAAATCACAATAAAATAAAATAAATTTTAAAGCAGGCTGATTCACAGAACACAATGTGTGTGTGTGTGTGTGCGTGCGTGCGTGTACATTTATGTGCTGTGAATATGGTATTTCATTGCCGCATAAACGCAAATAATAATGGAAATACCGCGGCACCCGCAGCTGTCAGGGCTTTATAACCCTGTTACGGCCTTGTCCGCTGCTGTCTACTCAATCTGATGAGGAGATCTCAAAAAATGTATCCTCCTTTTCTCCAGAGAGAGAGCGAGAGAGGAGAGAGAGAGAAAGAGAGAGAGAGAGAGAAGGGGAGACAACATCATTTTATAACAAAAAGAAAAGAAAAGAAAAAAGATGTGTCAAGGACCCGGCGGCTTATTAGGCTCGGCATCCGTCGCATGTCTGTTGTGCCGGAGCCGGAGCTGGAGATGTGTTCACCTGCGAGGCCTTGTTGTTAAACCAGCCGCTGATATTATGTCATCAATTTCAATTCGCTGTCTCTCGCCGTGCTGTCAGAGTGTTGGATGTGAGTTTTTAGGGAAATAACCTCGATTGTTGTCCTTTGCAGACCATGCAGGTTTGACCTGATACTTACGATGCACGATAGACGTCCTGGACATGAATAGAGAATGAACCCATGTGGTGATGGACTGAATGACACGCCTACCAATCTACCAATACGACGACGGAAAACTTAAGTCGTCGTAAGGTTTTTACCCGTTTTATCTTTTACTCATACAATCGACAGCATTACAGCAGGTGTACAATGAAGCAAACAATGAATGAATAAAACAATGAAATAAACAGCAAAAGCACCAACAATTTTAAGTCTCACAACTGTATTTTTGGGTTTTACTCAACTGCATACCTACAGTATATGTTTGTTTTTTATTATTATTATTATTTCAGCCATGAGGTATTCCTCCCACTAATCGGACTATAGCATATAACACATGTGTAATATGCCATATTCCTTTATTGACTATTAGCCACATTATTATTTAAATGCTAGTTTTAAAAGCACAGACAGAAATTGAGTGAGCAAATTGTGATTGGTTGAGACAGCAGTGGGCGGGACTACAGGGAAAACGACCTCTTATTATTGGAGGATTTAGTGAAGTTTGTGGTGTTTTTTCAAGTGTGACGCTTATTCAAAGGGCCGGTCTACATTGATGTCCAGGCCACATTTGGCCCTCGGGCCTCCTGTTGAATACCCCAAAGTGAAACAGAGAAGGCGCTCATTTTGAGGTGTGGATAAGTGATAGAGGGTTGGAGGCTCTGTTTTGAATTACCGCCGCCCGCCTACCCACGTGAAACCCTATCCAGCCTTTTCTCTCACATAACTGGGGGGTAGTAACAACCGGGCTCTCCAGGCTCCGGCGGCCCCTGTGGCCCCTGCCCTACCCGCCCCACTGGCTCACGCTGTCTCTCCCCAAATTCCTGCTGGTGTTTTTATTTAACACTTTGTTTGGAGAAGTAATCTTTAGATAGATAGATAGATGGATGAATGGATGGATGAATGGATGGATGGATGGATGGATGAATGGATGGATGGATGGATGGATGAATGGATGGATGGATGGATGGATGGATGAATGGATGGATGGATGGATGGATGGATGAATGAATGGATGGATGGATGAATGGATGGATGGATGGATAGATAGATAGATAGATAGATAGATAGATAGATAGATAGATAGATAGATAGATAGATAGATAGATAGATAGATAGATACTTTATTCAAATTGCGGTGTCACGGCAGCTCGACTCTGAATAGAAAATAAAAATAGAAAAAAGGCAACATACAATAAACCTAAAATTAAGAATAAACAAGAAAAAATTGCCATTATACAATAAAACAAAAAATAGAAAAACAATAAACAATAAGCCTCCGTGTGCCTCTATTATGCACAACACTCGCTAGTTACCAACTGGATTATGTCAAATGTGTCAATGGGGGGATTAGGGTGATCTACACGAGTTGAGTTTGAGTTTATTTTCCTCTCCCATTGATGATAATGGGACACAGTTAGAGTCACGGAAACCCCCTGGACATACAGGGGCCACGACTCAAAGTGCAGCTTCCGGCGACTCGTTTGAGGACTGGGGCACTTGACGGACCTGTTCTCGGTCTAACCGGTGGTCAGTTTGGGAGGCAAAGCGCCGAGCTCTGTGCTGAGAACAGCTGGAATACCAGGGTCGTCAGCTGGCCCCCAAAGAAGAAAAAAGAAGACGACGATGACGATGATGATGATGATGATGATGATGATGATGATGATGATGATGATGATTATGATGATGATGGGGTCGTGACCATTTGTCCCTGCCACCCGGGTACGAGCCTCCCCGCCGGGAAGTTACGTAGGGGCTTGTATTTTTTCCCAGAAGTCAGAGGGAAGAGCGTCGGTTGGGTCGGCGTGCCAGACATTGCGGAGCTGGTCCTGGACGTCGATTGGCCGACGGGGCTCCGGGGGTGACCGGGGCCTGGGATGACACTGTCAGAGCGGATCTCTGGGGTCGCTAGGTCCGGCAACGCCCAGGAACTTGTGTGTGTGTGTGTGTATGTGTGTGTGTGTGTGTGTGTGTTTTAATGTACAGTATGCCAAACGAGGATTCAGCATTAGCTCACTCGCGAATCTCTCTCATGTCTCTAAAAATATAAAACAAATACAAAATGTAATTCAATGAAATACGTACAGGTATGTCTCTTTTTTGCCTAATAGGAGGGTTTTCTTATATTTTATTATTATTTTCTTTTTTTTATTTATCTTTTGTTTTTATTATTTTTATTACTTCGCCAAAGTGTCTCTGACCTTCACCGTTGGTTATCGTTCCTCTACCGATTGGCAAATAGTTCCTCTATTTTACAGGTTGTGTTTTACTTTACTTCTGTTTTTAGTCTTTTATGGTCGTTTGTCTTCTGGGCATCGGTGTTTTCCAACATTTTATTTGGATCTTGTGTTTTATATTAAACAACCACGTCTCTGATCTTATTTGTGGACTCAGAGGCCTCTCCAGGCCCCGGTCACATTTGTTTCAATTTTTACTTTGATATACATAATAATTTATATTACTATAAATCCCTCACTGAGCTGTCCAATTTTGACAGACAAATGACTGTTTTGACCATTAGATTATCTACTGCAGTGAATTTCCAGAAGTCACATTTGTGTCCAAACCGAGACTGGATGACCATCATCTGTGAGTTGAAATGTCTGTTCTTTGCGATAGAGTCCATTACGAGGATAAAAAACATGTTTAAAAAAAATATATAATTATTTTCCTTCCCATAGCAATCAACACAGAGGGCATGAGAGAAAAAAACAGGCTTATGTACTGTTTATAATTCTCACAAAAATAGAATAATGATGTGTGCTCTCCAGTCGGTGCCTTTGCTCTTCTTCCATTGTCGAACTCCCCTCCGTCTCCGACACGGTCAGAGGTGAGAGGGAGGTAATGAGCGCTTCGCATGGAGGACGGCTTTCTCTCAATCCCACCGACCGACCGGGTTGCGAGGCTTAGCGTCTTTCAAGACCCGTTGACCAATTATTTTGCAACGTGGATGAGTGTCTTGCTACGGCGCGCGTGTGTTTACGATTCACTTACCATGTGTTGTCTCTCGAACCATTCCTCTGAGCCAAAGGCGGTAATGCCAGTGCAACTTACCAAAATTGCATGACGCCTTTGAGCCAGGGGAGGTCACACAGGTACACCTTGCTAAATTGCACGACGCCTCTAAAGCCAACAGAGGTGATGCCAGCACGGCAAAATGCTGAAATAGGGGACATCAAGACTGGAAATGATTAACCCCGGGGTTCTCAACCTTTTTTGACCCATGACCCGGTTTTTAAGTCCCCAACCCCATTCGAGTGTGTGGCAAGCTGACACAATTAGAGAGCGTGATTGCAAAAAACAGTAGCGGACACAGGTCTAGTTGTTCATAGAGCACCAATGAAACACATTTTAGCCATTAAAGACATCCGTGGCAGAGTTGCCAGAAGGAAGCCTTTCCTACAGTCCATCCTCAAAACCAAAAATTAACTTTTTGGCTGCAGCCAAGGGATGTTTGGAGAAGAAAGGGTGAAACATTTATAGAGGAGAGCACCTTGCCAACCGTCAAGCACGGGGTTGTGTGCTTTTTGGGGTTTTTTGCAGAGATTCTAGAGGCTTATGTATGTTGAAGAGCCAGTCAAGACAGTGAAGCACCTCCAGGAAGGACGGGTGAAGGTTTTGGAACGGCCACAGCCGTCCCCAGACTTGAACGTCACTTAAAGTCTGTTGCAAGATCTCAAACACGCCATACTGTACGTGCAAAAATCCCAAAAAGACTTGAATTCATAGACTGGCTGGCTATAGGCAGTGTTTGCAAGCTGTTAAAGTTGCCAGACAAGTACAAACTGACAGGGATCACAAACTTTTGCACAGGGCCTCTTTCCTTTATTATTGTGTATTTTCTGATTTCAGTGATTCTGTCACATTTTATGGTGACGTGCATATAAACCATCATTCCGTTCCGTAGCCTTTAACCCATTGTGCTCAAAAACATTACCCTAGAACGAGGCTACGACGCGTGGACCAGTGAAGCGGAAACAGAGGAGAGCATGAGATCATGGGATCATGGGCACGTTCTGAATCTACGCAAGTTCCCATTTCAACAGGGCTCATCATGTTGACTGATCGTTACATCATGATACCGTACCCGGGATCGGGTAACATACGCTTTACGCGCCTTAAACCGATAACTGACAGACAGGCCGACTGAATTCCGTCCAGATGTTTATTGTTTCACACGTACTAGAGCCGCCGAGACGTCGGTGTCAATCTGAGATCATGCTCCACTCCGCACATGATGGAGCCTCCGCCTGGACAAAATCCCAAACCCTGTGGCATTAACAGGAACAGTAGAGCATTCCTTTCCATCAGAAAGACTGCAGAACCGGAGCTCTCTCTCTCTCTGTCTGTTTGTTTGTTTGTTTGTTTGTTTGTTTGTTTGTTTGTTTGTTTGTCTTCTCCTTTTTTTTGACAGAATGAGTCCATTCTTCTTGAGCTAGTTAGAGGGAAGCCATCTGCTTTTCCCGAGTCCAGATGCTTCCGCCAGAGGAGGGAAATGCAGACGCAGGCACACTCGCCGAGAGGCTCAAGTCATGCAAAAAAATGAAATGAATAAAAAAAACGGAACAAATGCTTTCAATTTGCAACCCCCTCTTCTCCAGCCAATCCGTCTCCCGCAGGTTAAGTAAGTAAAAACGGTTCCCGTGCCCCTTTATTACGACACCTCGCAGGTTAAGCTGTTAAGCTATAGGCGTAAAACCAATGTGATCTTAGTTGAGTTGACTTTAAGATTGATCATATCTGTGTTGGGGGGGTATCGAAACGGGATCTCTCGGAAAAAAGCACATTTTAGGGCTCCCCGGTTCAGCCAATAGGAAGCAGCTATTAGCGGGGGCACTCTTTTCAGTGAGTTTTGGACACTGTCCAGGTTCCACTGGTTTTCTTATGAGCTTTATAGGGAGAATGAAGCCTGTGCATGTGTGTGTGTGTGTGTGTGTGTAGGGCTCACACTTGACCGATCAGCCCCAGAGGACCGGATTCTTCAGGACAAATGAGGGAGGGTGGGGAAAGGAGAAAGAAGGGATGAAGCAGGAACGAAAAAAAAAAGAAGAAAAAAAAACCTTTTGTAAGAGGAGAGAGGAACCGCAGGGGCACGGCTCAACCCCTGTCCAAGGGGCTTGGCGGGACGCCGGCTCG
This sequence comes from Cyttopsis rosea, assembly GCA_900302355.1. Lineage (NCBI taxonomy): Eukaryota > Metazoa > Chordata > Actinopteri > Zeiformes > Parazenidae > Cyttopsis > Cyttopsis rosea. The sequence goes on along the minus strand of OMKR01022958.1, from coordinate 6,126 downwards.
GCCCAGAACGGACTCGAGAGACTCAAATTCACAAGCACGCATGTGAAGCATCGACAGAGAGACGTGACGGCCTGCTCGCGTTCAAAGCGTTTTTTTTTTTTTTACATCTTAGTCGGGCCATCCCAGAGCGAGGTTCCCACCCAATCCAAACACTGTCCGGTTTGGACTGATGAAGTCATGCTTGGGAGAAGAGGAATTTGCCCACGCCACTCTGTTCTGTTTTGTGTGCTGTGGACTTTGGAGGCAAGGTCAGGCAAATAAAAGCACCTGGACAATGCCCGTCTGTTAAGCCGCTGTGTGACAGGTATTTAGAGGCCAACGGTGGGAAGGTGTGTGTGTGTATGTGTGTATGTGTGTGTGTGTGTGTGTGTGTGTGTGTGTCTTGTTGGGGGAATGGGTCAATGTGACAACCCAATCCCAGAGGGGGAGATCTCACTCTCTCTCACACACACACACACACACACACACACACACACACACACACACACACACACACACACACACAGACACACACACCTAGTACATTCCTTTGGAGGTGAGAGGACACCAGAGCATTTGGGGATAAAAAGAAAAACAGGGAGAAACCGTACCAGCACAACACGGCCAATTTTGCCGCTGTGTCGCCCTCTCAGGCATATTAGGATATTTGGCAAATTTACTGAGTCTTATACTACGATGGAAATCATTATATATATGGAACATTATGCATACACACCTCCTTTCACCTTTATATATGCTGTATATATACACAGTATATACACACACACACACACACACATACACACACACATACACCTAGATAAAGATATAGAGAGAAATACAGAGAGAAAGACAGAGAGAGAAAGAAAATAAGAAAAAGAACAGACATCTCAGATGTGGTCTGGCGGAGCATTTTGAATTAATCAGATCGGAAATCGTCAGGAAAAAGCTTTGTTTTGATGCAGCTTGAGGCACTGGGGGAAAGTGCACAGGCGACGGCAGCGGATATTGGTTCGGCGTTAAGCATCTGTGTATGAATGCAAGACACTTCTCACTTACTTACCACAGTCGTGCACAGTTGTACTGCACAGTCTGGATCAATTGCATAGTTCAATTTTTTTATTTTGATATATTTTTTCTTTTCTTTTTTGTGTTTCAAATGAAAACCATGGCGACTCCTGGAAGTGTAACGCAAGACATGCTGTTTATATTATTCAAATAAAAAAACGGAAACTCGATTTTCTATATTCTTGACTTTTCTAACATCTGGTTTCATGTATTTGTGCTTTGTTTGGTTCAGTGTCTTATTGTGCTGCTAACATTGGGGCAGCAGGCAGCGCCGAAAAGCACTGCCCAAGGATTTGCCTGAGGATGAATAAAAAAGCACCCTGCAAAGATGCACCCTCAAATATCAGGACGAGGAAAATAAAAGAAGAAAATTACTGAATTTTTTTAAAACTTGAATTACTTGTGATTCCATTAGATATCTTGCACTTAAACATGTTATTATTATTATTATAATTATTTCAATATGACTAGAGATGTGTTACGATTGCTTAATAATTGTGATTTTTCTTTAAATAAATGCTTCACACATTACGGTTATTTTTTAGGAATCTTTTTTTTCTTCTTTTTTTGGCTAAATTTATATTTATTACGTTATATTATCTTGTTATATGTTGTATTATCTTGATATTCTATCCTCTACCAAGACAGAAGCAGTACAACACAACAGCATTTCCCAGCAGAACAGAAGTAGAGGAGCCAAAAACATCAGCTGGACTCTAACCCTAAAATGTCCACACCGCTTGGTTCTCTCCCATGTCACCAGCCAGTGTGATTCCACTCGTGGCAGCGTGCAGTCGGGCTGAGTGGGCGTCTTTATTGGTGCACTCGGGGAAAAAAAGAAGAAGAAAAAAAAAACCCTGTTCTGTGTCGTCGTTGTGCGCCGCTGAATTATTCAGTTATGCTTTAACAGGGCCCACATGACCCGACCCAGTCATACCCGGCTAATCATCATGTGCTCCGTCGCTCTCTTCCTCCCACTTTCTCTCTCTCTTTCCCACTTACTTTCTGTCTCTTCCTCACTTCCTCTCTTTCCATCTCATTTACCGCCCCTGTAGATTTCCCACTCTATCTTCTTGCTATTTGCGAGAAGTGAGGAGATAATAATAATGAGATGACAGTGTTTGAGGTCGATATTGTAATATTCTGCAAAGTTAGTGGGAACAAGGGGACAAACAAGTTCCTAACCCTAACCCGTCCCGATAACGTGTCAGCGTTTTATATAATGTATATCGACCATATGTGACTTACACCTATGAGTCCAATATGGATCTCAGCCACATGATTAAGAACCTTACTCTAAAATAGGGTTTCATCCTCTCTCAGGGAAACAGTTTTGTTCACTCCCTCAAAGGACGAAGGTCTTGCGTCCCTCATTCCTCTGAACTCCGTCGGTGAGGATCGCTCGCCGGGTTGAGACAACTACGGCAAACGGAAGCCCACAACGTTCCCGAAAGGGACGATGATCCACGTGCGACAGAGACGGGGGCGTCGCCTGAGCCGGAGAGTTATGTCGTCTAACCTGTCGGGCGGCAGGGGATGACAGAGTGTGAGGATCGTTGTACTCACGCCCTGGGAGAGGCATCTTCCACGTCTACATTCCGAAAACGTTGTGTGACGAGCTGGGAGCGTGTTTGTTGTGGCAACGAAGCCTCCTGCTGTTTACAAATCGGTTGGCAAAGCTGACACAACGACAAGTAGTTGGATGGATGGATGGATGGATTGATGGCTGGGTGGGTGGATAGATGCATGTATGGATGGATTGGTGGGTGGATGGATGGATGGATGGATGGATGGATGAATGGACGGATGGGTGGATGGATGCATGGATGGATGGGTGGATGGATGGACGGACGGACGGACAGACAGATGGGTGGATGGATGGATGGACAGACGGGTGGATGGATGAATGGATGGATGGATGGATGGATGGATGGATGGACGGATAGACGAATGGATGGATAGACAGATGGGTGGATGGATGGATGATGGACGGACGGACGGACGGACGGACGGACGGATGCATCTATGTATGTACTGTATGTATGTAAGTATGTGTAAGTATAGATGGCTGGACGGACGGATGGATGGATGGATGGATGGATGGATTGATGCATGGATGGATGGACGGAGAAGATTATAGAATCTGCCAGTCATTGCACTTACAAAAACATTAAATTTCAATAACAAATACATATAAAAACCTTTGTTTTGGAACGACAGGGGATTGGGTGTGTTTCTTCAGTCTATCAAACTTATCTGAGAAGCAACCATTTGCATCATCTACATCTGGCCCATACTTTACGGCCCGGGAGCGTTGCCAGGTTTGAGAATGTGCTGACCGGGTTTTAGTCGGTGAAATATGCTAAATAAAGTGTATGATTGGCTCCCAGTCTCCTCCCAGGCTCCTCCTCGCACTCCTGGTCAAGAAGCTCTGGGTTCTGCCGCTGAATAGAGAGCTACGGCGGCTGCATCAAAGAGCCTTTTTATTGCAGTAGTTTCTACAGTAAAGATAAGTAGAGACGTGCGGAGCAGTAGAATATATCGATTAAACTCCACGGCCCCGTGTGAATGTGACGGCTCTGCCGAGCAAAGTCAAATAATCCGTTGGCCTTTTTGTCCAAAAGCCATTCATCCCCTACTGGAGTTTTAGTTGAAAAGAGGTATTTTTCAATCACTTTCCTCTCTCTCTCTCGCTCTCTCTCTCTCTCTCTCTCTCTCTCTCTCTCTCTCGCTGTAAATCTGGCTATTATACAAACGGGCATTATGAGGCCACGGAGGTAAAAGCAGATTATAATGGCATCTAATGCGGAAAAGAAATGAGCTGCTCGTTTACAGGGCTCGCGTGGAGTGATGAGCACAGATCAGTCATGGGCCAGGGACTGTGACTCAAGCCGCGCTGGCTTGTT
>OMKR01022868.1:1899-12455 GCA_900302355.1 Cyttopsis rosea | reverse complement strand
CTCCCCCCCTCCCCACCCCCAACCCTAACCCTAACCCTAACCCTAACCCTAACCCTAACCATAACCCTAACCCTAACCCTAACCTAACCCTAACCCCCTAACTCTAACCCCTAACCCTAACCCTAACCCTAACCCTAACCCTAACCCTAACCCCTAACCTTAACCTTAACCTTAACCTTAACCATAACCCAACCCTAACCCAACCCTAACCCAACCCCCAAAGTTACACTTGAATGAGATGTAAAATTATAAGTTTTACTATTGATATGTAAAGTTCCTGCATGGACTGCTATTAGCATATATACTGTAAATGACCCTATAAAATGCTACATTACTTCCAATGGTTCTTTGAGGTGTCTTGTGCCGTTATACAGTGTCTATATCTCCCCAAGGTCCTTTGTTCCCAACAGCCTCCTGTCCCTTAACATAAGAAAAAGAATGTGCATAGCTCTGGTATAAAGAAAATGCATAATCTGATTCATAAAAAAAAGAATAATGTCCATACCTCTGATATATAATCAAAAGTGCTTAATTAGATAGTGTAGCTGGCCTGAGCTGGCCTCCTTGCAGTCTCTGCGAGGATGGAGAAAATGAAATGGTTGTGGAGTGGAGGGCTTACGTTAGGTATTGTTATGCATGTTGCTCATGTTTATTATGTGGCTAATGTTACCGTCAGTATATGTATATGTATATGTACTGTATATTCAAATTATAATTGAGCAGTTCAAATAGAAGAACAGGGTGTGGTTAACCCCCCCAGTTAACCAAGTCACCCCTCTGCTATTCATTTACCCAGCCTTGTTTGGCACTCGCACTGCGATGAACGGCCGTCATGGGTCATTTGTAAGGGTCGACCTTAAATTGAAATATTATTTCATTATACACTCAAGGCCATTTTGAGTAATTTGAGTGAATTTTACCTGCCGTGTCTCTCAATACGCCTATGAGAATAGAAGCTCCCGGAATTGAGCGTCAGTGTGCACGTACGGTGTCGGCGAAGTCTCGGTGAGATAGCTGGCTGGGTGGAGGTGTGTGTGGGGAAATTATTGCGTTTAATCCAACCTCACCCCACCTCCACCCCCGCTCCTCTGCTACTGAATATGAATATCCACACAATGGAAAGAAACTCTCGCCGGTGCGGTGTTGTAGCGGGTTACATACGCATCGGCACACATTCACACCGACTAACTCCTTAACCTCCCCAGCCGTGGGCCTGAGATCAGGGGGACGGAACACATGCCTCCCGTGCTCCCTCGGGGTTAATTACGTGCACTATACTGAGACTCGCTCTATCCGGCTTCTGAAAAAATTAATAAATAAAAACCCACCGAATGTTACATGGACCAGCACGGCGGCCATTAGCGCTAACCGCGAGCACCGCCGAACAGCCCCCCTTCGCGTTCACATGTGCCACGTTCTGGTCACGGCCAGGGCGGCTAATTAAAATGACTGACTGCGTGCGAGAGAGCGGCTGGAAGTGAGGCAGGTAGCACGGGAGACCACAGGCACCTTCCCTTCACCGTGAATCTTGTGTTTCTCGTGTATTCTTTCCTCCACTCGCACCGTTCCTCTTCATCCCTCCCTGCAGCACCCGTCTCGGGAGGTAGAGCTGCGTCTAAGTGGAACTGTGTGGGTCTTTTCAAGGTAGTATTCTCATGCACCGCCAGTCAGTAATAATGAATAGGAATGCTGATATGTAATAATAATAAATAATAATAATAATAATAATAATAATAATAATAAAAATAAAACAACCTTTTTTGACCAACTTCTGCCACATAGACGACAGAATTTTGAACTTGAAGAAGAAGAAGAATCATCATTCACACACACACACATGCAGGTAGTGGTGAACTGGTGAATTTTGTCCTCTGCGTTCCTCCCATCCTAGCTGTCCTTCCTCCAGGGGCAGCCAGGAGTATTCCAGGTTTGGATCGAGCCGCTCAGCTCTGTGTTGGCTCGGCTTTTGTGTTGGAGGAGACCCATGTGAGCACGGGCAGAACATGCAAACTCCACAAAGGAGGGTCCCTAATGGGGGGATAACCCACCTGAGCACGGTGCCAACTGCACCCCAGGTGGGAATGGAACCCAGGACCTTCTTGCTGTGAAGCAGCAGCCATCAGGAGCAATTAGGGGTTAACTGTCAGTCAGCTGCTAAAGGGAGGAGCCGGGGATGGAACCGGCAACCTTTGGATTTCTAGACGACCCACTCTACCTCCTGAGATACTGCCCCCAGGGGACTGATTATTCTTGATGCAGTGCTCTTTGGCCGCTGAAGCTGACTTATCTTAAGTTGTTCTGCATAGTGTAATTTCCTTCTCTTTTTCCTCAATAAAACAATAAATGCCAATGCAAATTGTTTCAATTAGATTAGAGATTCAATCAGGACTTTCAGGCCCAGTGAAGGACCAGACTGTTTTGGCCCTGAGATTGTTTTGGAACTCCTTTGCCCATCCATAATGACTAATGACTAAATGAATAGAATAACAATGAATCACAATGATTATCAGTGCCCTGCAGAAAGGGTTTATAGGAATATACTTAAATAGATACAATTTAATGGAAACGAATAGGCCCTGGAGGAAGATTGACTGAGGACCACAACTGGAGCGAGGGACACGATGGAACTAAGTAAGAAAAAAATATTTATTCACAAAAAGGACCTTCTCTCTCCCCAATTCAAAGATTGAAAGATGATGACGGCTCTTTTAATGGAGAAAGAAAGCCCTTTCAAAAAGGACCACTCCAGGCAAAGGTCAGGACATGGTAAGAGGCGGATGTTAAACAGAGAAAAGCAACGTCTTGAGAGAGAGAGTGGCCTTTGTGGAACACACGCCACGTGGATAGGGTTCATCTTTTTAAACAGGAACAAAGGCAGCGCCCGATAGTGCAAGGAGCAGCCACGCTACTGTCCATTCACAACATGTTTTTCCCAAGGCCAACGATGGGCCATTGCAATGAATTACAATCATTACATTCCCTCCATAGTGGAAATGATGTTATCACAAAGATCCATGGGAAGAAAACAGAAAAGTATGAAAACCTATCTGAAATTGAAGTTAATTACAGCCTACACCCTCTATACACTGAAGGTAATGCTTTCCCCTCCGGTGTTCTTTCAGCATTTTGTACATTTCTATGGCATTCCGTGCCGTAATACGCCGATGTCACCGATGTGACAAATAGCTGGGTTTACCACCAAGAGTTTAAAGTCTCAAGCTCTGAGTTCTGTTTGAACATAACTTGCTCGGGTATCCAAGCTACAACGCCCACAGTGAAATAAATAAATAAAATCATTTATTCTTCTCTTTCTGTCTCTTTGTTAACAAGTCTATTGTGTGAGTCTGGTATATACATACAAAAAAAAACCTTCAGTCTTTAGTTACTGTTTTCTTCCACTGGCAAGTGTTGGTGAGAATCTGCTTTGTTTTTCACTGGTTGCCATGGCATTGCTGATGCACAATTTTCAATTAGTAACTGCACCCCCCACTTTCCATTGCAGTGCAGTCCAACGTCGGAAACTGAAAAGACAATTCTTCTAGAAGTTCACAGAACCTTCTATGGAACCGCAAAACACGAAACCTACGCTTTGACATTTGTTCTTCTGCGTAAATGCTGTAAATCGTCTGTTTTTTTTAAATTCCAAAACATCTTAAAACTGCGCCCGAGGTTTTCCCCTTACGGCCGCCGATCAGAGAGAGGTGAATTTGTCACCTGACACAAAAAAGAAAATCCGTGGCAACAGGAAACAGGAAACAAGCCTTGTTTCCTGACCCGGGTTTGCTGTTTTACAAGACAGAGGAGGACAAAATACAGTGACACGTGTTGATGTCGCCGTTCCATAGCACCCTCCGTTTTGAAGACTGCTGTGTGCTCTGCGCTTTAAAAGCCACCTGTGGCCAATTTCCTTTTACCTTCAATTTTTCTCCCAAAAGAAAATGTTGTTCAGCCTGTAATTGCACATCATACATTACAGTCGCAATGGCATCGCTCGATCCATAGGAGGAAAGAACGGCAGAAACGGCTCACTCGCCTATTCAACCCACAAAACCACGACCGTGACGCAAGCGTCTCCGAGAAGCACTTGGATCTGGACCTTTGTGAAGATTTGCTTTGTTCTATTGTCTTAGCTAATGCAATTGCTGTTATAGTCCCAGTTGTCATCAGTTTTCCAAGTTGCCATTAGTGCGTGTTCTGTCAATTGTCTGGCCATTTCTTCTTTTATTATGCATGACTCCCCTCATCTCTCAGCTGTAGCGACACCCGTGCCTTCTGCTCGGAAGTCTTGACGGGGCCCGTCGAATGGCTTTGACTGACAATCTCATGTTTTCCACCTCGCTGCACCCTTTCAGCCGAGGCAGGTGGCTTTGTGCGAAAACAAACGACGTACCGCTTATCCCCGTTCCCGCATAAACGAGAACACTTCTAAATGATGCACGGCCTCATGCAAATGCCAGAGGCGTTTTCTCGAAGACTAACGAGGAGGCAAGGTTTATTGTCGAACGCCGGGGTTTATCGACGGGCCCCCGATGAAAAGTAAGCTTTTGAATCATCGCTATACTCAGCCCTGGTCCACTCCTGTCCTCATGCATCTCCCGAGCCGAGATGATTTCCCCGTCCAGTGGACCCATCTGACAACCCCAACACGTTTCCTCATCAATATTGTATACGCCGCCATCCCTTACAGCATAGGGCAGTATGCTAAATGAATACTTTTTCCTCTGCTATTCTGTGTCCAACGAGGCTTGTAGGATGAGATTTTTGGGCAAAAATCATATGAAATTCTAGTTACTTTCAGGGTGAAATGTCATGTTTCATATAACTTTCCACTGCAGATAGGAGCTTGGCCAGGTGAGTGACCAAAGAGCAAGAAGCTGTCATTTTCGCTGCGTCATATATTATTTTCTACAATTCTGCTCAGCTGTAATATCAATTGCCACACAAAGACATGGCTTGGTTTGTCATGAGGCAGGAGTAGATGGTGCAACTATGCTTCCTTAATTTGTGTTTTTTAACTGAACTGGGGAGCTGTAACCGCGGGGGTGCACCCTATGTTCACCAAGGTCCTTTGTTCCCTCAACATAAAAACTCAAATCTGCCACCTGCAGTGCAAGGGATCTCACACCAGGGCTCATCAACAGGAAGGCGTATTTAGTCCCATGCGGCCTAAATCGAGTTCAACCGGAGGCTGAGAGGTGACAGAGTTTCAAAGTGCACACAGAGGGGCGAATTCACAAAGAACGGATCGCGGCCGTTGATAGCATCGTGAATTGCGTATCAATTCAACGTCCGACTCACAAAAGATATTGGGCTGAAATCAGCACAAACAAAGACTGCTGCTGAGTGACATTTTCCTTTGTTTTGTATCTGAGCTCGGGGGCCATAGGGCATGGTTCTTTCGACTCAATTCTCGGAATTTCGACTTTAAACTCGGAATTCTGAGTTTAATGTCGGAATTCTGAGTTTATTCTCGAAACACGGGTTGTTTTTTTTGCGTGGCCCTAATACTCTTCCGTATATAATAACCTTATTCTGCGTATTGTGTATTTTCTATAATGACATGTAGAGCAGAATTATTCATTTATTTTTCACTCATACAATAATAAACACAATGGGTGTGAGCGGAGCTGTCCATGGTCCTGAATCTTTAGGCCAAGGCCCACTGCGTCAGTCGGACGGGGTGAGGCTGTGGTTCAACGCCAATTTTGATCCCATTATCGCTTTTCCCTATAACTTTCAGTTGTTTTTTCGATATCTTTTGATTTTAATAGGAATTATGGAGCTGATTTTGTCAACGTTTGCAACCCTTTTTTGTACAATAAATGTTACTTTCAGCAAGTTGCTTTTGGTGTGCGTTTTGAAAAGCACCACGGACTGCTATGCATCGCTACCTTCGGATGCCTTGACGGTAATAATAATCATAATAATGTCAAAATATTATTGACAGGTCACTGGAAAGTCTGGACGGCTCTTATAAATGCACTTCAGTTATCACCAACTCTCAACTAATATTTTCACTAACTGCGTTAATTTGCGCTGGTGTTTGTGAATTAAACTAATTTTGCAAGGTGGCTCATTTGCATAGAAAGGGGCCAATTTCACGCCAAATATATGCATATTACCTCATTTAAATCCGTGCAACTAGCACCGGAGCACCGAGACGCTATTTGCTTGGCAGCACAGTTAGGGGTGCATTTCACCCTTTGCGGGCGTTTTGAGAATTACACGCTTCTTTCATTTTGCCTCATTGGAGAGGTTTCGCGGCCGCAAAAGCCGCACAATCCTTTTGTGAATTCGCCCCAGAGTGTCTTACTGTGCCTTGCAATGAGTTTTACCTCCCTCTCCCTCTCTCTCTGCCACCCCCCCTCTCTGTCTCTCTCTCTGAGTCAATTAAGTTTGATGCAATCATGAGCGCACACCTGCCACACAGAAAGACTAGATTAGAGTGGGATTTCGCTGAGAGGCATCTTTTTTCACGTTACACGTGTTAAGGAACATTTTTATTGCTAACTGAATCATTCACCATATGCGCCATGTGTCAGGAGGGAGATTCTCTTTGTGGCCGCCCTCTACCTGCCACGCGGCTTCAGATTTAGAGTTGCTATGACAGCGCTGGCTTTGGGTGATTTCTCGTCACATTAACACCGGCGCCGTGATATAGATAATGATTTGACAATTGTTTTTCTCCCTTGAAGGCAATTGACTGTCATATTGATGTGTTTATTGAGCTCAGATTGTTTTTTTTACTGCATTTAGTACATCCAGAAATGGAAGAAAAAGAAAAGACAAAACCTTTTCCCTGTAGTTAAATTATTTTTCTTTTGTCGTAGCTTAAATCCATCCCTCGCGTTTTGCTGGGCAATGGCGACTACTTATCTGCAAAATGAATCATTGAGTTATCTGGCAGAGCACATTTTGATGGTTGCCCTGTGCTATTCATATTCTCTATAATGGGTTCTGCCAATGTGCGGGTTCATCAGATGTAATGCAATGCTGATCAAATATAGCGGCACACACTGTAGCCCCCCATCCTCAGAAGTTCAACTTTGTCTGGGGATCGTGAAGCTTTTCTGATGTGGAAAACACTGGAGAATGACGAAAGAAATCCATGCCATTTCCAACATAATCTCACAACACGCTGTGATTCGCTGTCAGCGATTGTCGATCAAGGTTCCGATAAAAAAACACAACGTTAAAACCCATTCGACAACTCCTGACCCTTTTTGTGGAAGTGGAACGAACCGAACCTGCGGACGAAGCAAGGTGCGTGTTCTCAGTGACACGGTGTCCAAATAAACCCGAGGTTTTTTTTTCTAATCTGCACCTACTGTACCAGAGGCTATTTTCCGCTTAGAAAGCACTCTCAGAAGGCCTGTATGACAAATGGCACAGTCCTTCAGTGCCGGCCGAGCCATTGCTTTCCCCATGGACAGAGCTTACTGCAACTCTGCAGTGGGCGATGCCGCGCATTTATTCGTCAGAGTTTCACCACAAATACCGGGAAATTGATACTTTGCTTTAGTGAATTCCCAGAGCAACACTTCATTAAAATACTATCATGTTAAAAAAAAGTATTGCAATTTGCAATGTAAGCGTCCATTCACTGTGGGTTTTTTTCCTTATTATTGTTCTGGGTCTATAGCCCGTAAGGCAGGGAAACGGAATATGTCTGAATATAACTGAATATGTCTGTAACTTCATTCAAATCATTCTTTCTGACTGAATCTTACTGAAGTGATTAGTTCGCTCACAATGGGTTCCCAGTGCAACCACACAGAGCGTACTCTCCTGTCTACATTGAGGTAAAACACATTGAGGTAAAACACATGGTGATATGATTTGCAACATTTTATTTTCTCTGAAACCGATCTCACGGCATCACACCCACCACACGCGCGTCGGGAAAACCCTTCAATGTGCAAACGGTTACTTACAATATAGAAATTGTTTCGATCAGCCATGCAGTTACTATAATTGCATTGTTAACTCTAGAATTAAGTTCATTTATTATCCACAGTAAAAGGAGATGCTCCCATTGCTTGCAAGGAAAAAGCGTAAAATGGCATTTCTTTGCTTGAAGATTTTGCTCATCTGTCAATTTCTACTTTCCAAGGCCCATTGTATTCGATCCCTGTGGGCGGGTTTCAGGGACTGATGCAGGGACAGACTGCACCAATGCCATCCACATGCACACACAAGTCCATTGCACTCTGATTTTTGGTCGCCAGCTAATTCCAAAGAGAAAAAGGGGATAGGTTTTTACCACAAGCAGCCCAGCATAATGCCATCAATCCTAACACAATTATTGTATTAACAAAAGCATTGTTATTAATAAGCTTGTGTCAAGCGATTTTATTCATCAAATTCGAAAACTCTCCAGCAGCACTCACCGCCCTCTTAAGCTCTTCAAGTTGGAAGATCTGCTGCTTGAAGCAGTTCGCAAAGCAAAGCTGGTATTTGCCTTGATTAAATTACCTTGACATAGCTACAGAAGTGGACCCACTTGTGGCAAATGCTACCTTTTCCCAGTGTGACCACTGTGTCACGCTGCTCTCAGAGTGTGGCCTGGTCAGAGTTTTTGGAAGTAAAGGGCACCACCTCCTTTTTTTGAGACTTTGCTGAGACAAGCCAAGGCAAAGCTTTCTCCGAACGGAAACCTGTCTGCGTGCATGGAAACGGGCTGAAAGATGATCCGACCACGTTACTTGTTTCCGTTGCTCAGTGGTCCACGTTTTGAGCTCCTTGCACCGGGAGTTGACCTTTCTCCGTTGACCTTGGATGCCATAAATATCGGCTTTGTGAAGTCTTCGAGACGGGATCACAGAGCTGCTGATATGATTCTGTGGTTGTTTTTTTAGGCTGTGTTTTTGTGGCATCTTTCCGCGATCGAAGTGTCTGACTGACTGATGGGGATCAGTGAGCACTGGCTTGTGTCCACCGAGCCCGGATTTTAAATGTCTGGTCATAGCATGGTTGTTGTATATTTACAAAGATATAGACACACACACAGCGCCGCCATGGTCATTTTGCTGCAGATTTGCTGCAGTTTCAGGTTGCACAAAGAACGGTTTAGCCTAGCTCACAAAGCAAATTGGTTTAGCACAGCGTAATTACTAAAGTAAGGGTTATTTTTTTCAACTTTATAATGACTTCTTTGAGTCTTGAATGAATCTGTCGCTGGGAGAGATTCATCCAGTCGTTTGAATGGGAATTTTCTCATTAGCTCAAAATTGAAGTTTAGTGTCCTTTTTCCATATATTGTTGAAAATGAAAGACATGAGATAACTACAAATGGGCTTTGTGTAGTGATGGGAAAAACTAGAATTTGCCTCTTGCCTCTTAGAAGTAAAAAGTGAACCTATTCATTGATGTAGCAAGTAGGAGGACACCTCCCGCCTCAGCACTAAGCCACAGAGACATGGGGAGAATCCTTTCTTTATCCCAGACAAGCATTATGTTGCGACACTGCTCATAAGCCGCCATTGAGCAGCTGTAAAGCATCAAGTAGAACCGGATAGAGGCGGCCGTAAGAGCCAGTGGTTTATGGATTGTAGGGGCCAAGAGATGCATCAGCAAAAATATCCACAAATGGGTTGTGCGCCGAAGAGGCAGAATGGAGGAGACTCACCTGCTGAGCGTTTACAGGCCTCCCCCCATGTCAGGCTTGGTTTGATTTGATTGGGTCTTTAGGCAGTGACTGCATGGACATGGCTGTTCTTTTTACCTGCATGTCCATATTGTGGAAATAGAAGCTTACTGCGCACGTGTTTTTTTAAACTGTAAACTGAAATATATGACTGTTCTCTAATCAAACACGTCGATCCCGGTCACAATATTAAAGTTTCTTCATAATTATGATCAAATCGACATTCCAGATAGTGATTGATTGAGGGTGGCTCAGAACACCATCTACTGGTTGAAATCAGCACAGAGCGTGGAGGCAGGATGCTGAGGTAGGTTAGTGCCGTAGCGGCTCTCGCGACATTAAACCAAAAAGGGGAACAATAGGGAACAATAAAAGGGAGGCGCTCCGATCCCCACCAATCGCCCTGCATTGAAAACATTAATCAAGACATATCTGTTCTAGGAGCTTGCATTGATTTATTTTGCCAACCTTGTCAACCTCTCGCTCTCATTTTATCTAACTGTCTATGAAATTATATACAATAACTGTCCATGACATTATTTTCAACCGAAGGGAAAAGGAAAACAACAATATGAAACAATAACCGGGTTCCGATGTTTCCGATGCGAGGTCTCTTTACTTGATCTTCTTCATCCTTTCTTTGTAACTCTATCCCAACGGTTCGATTTGTTGCCGTTTTTCAAACATCGATTGGTGCAGACGGCCGATCTGTAAAATTGCCAAACTGTAACGCTACCTGTTGTTCAGCCTCCTGCCTTTGACGAGGGAAGATGACTGACTGCACACATCACAGCACATAATTCACAGCACATTAAATATATATAAATATTTTTTTTTCTAAAGTTAAATATTTTAGTGTAAGTGCATTTATTTTTCATAATTATAATTAAATATATGTATAATAAATAGA
>OMKR01022818.1:1826-12105 GCA_900302355.1 Cyttopsis rosea | reverse complement strand
ACACACACACACTCACTCACTCAACTTTCTGGGGCTGAAGTACTCTCTGTAGGATCTCATAAAATAAATGGGTTGTCTCCTCAACTTTGCTCTTTTTTCCCTCAGATGGCCCTTATGATAAATTAGAATACATTTTGAGGTTAAAGTTTCGATATTAGCTCCATCAGCTCGCTCCGTGCAACGCGTTTCAATAAGAAACGGGATAAAGAATCCCTTTATCCCCCCGGTTCAAAGGGCAAACAGCTTTAAATCAAGGCATTAATATAATAGGGTTTTCGAATGAATGCAAGGTAAACAACCGTCCCCGGAGAGGGAAAATCTAAAAAAACTGGAAAAAAAACAACAACCACGAGCCGGCCCCCTTCCTCGGCTTATTGAAAACACGAATTTAAAAATAACACCTGCACTGTGCACGGTTTGGTTTCTGTCAAAGAAAACAGCCCCAAAAAGGTTGCAGTCGCGGTGGGTTAGCGAGCCCCGAAAGGAGAGCCGGCCGAGCAACAGAGGAGTCAGTCTGGAAGAGTGACACACTGGGAGCATTCATGGACGTAACGTAGGAGGAGGCTCCCATTCAGGCACTGCTGCCCTTTGCTGAACCGAGAGGAGGGTCGTTTTGGGGGGGGGCTGCTTATGCATTTTAAGATGACAGTCTAAGATTTGCGAATTCCGTTTTTAGCTTTCTTACGTTTATATTTATGGCCATACTGCCACTTAACCCCTGATATTGGCTTTTAACTTAACTCATCCTGTGCATAGAATCTATCTTTGTAAATTCAGTATATTTGGCAATTTTATTTTTTTTATTTGGTTATTTTCTTTACATTTCACTATGTTTATTAAATCTTTTCCCGTTGTTATGGTTTTTACGCCAATTGTCTGTAGAGGAACGCACCAATTGCTCAGCATATGAAAATGTACTCGACCGAATGACGGAACGGATTCTGATTCCGATTCGTTCAATATGTTCAGTAAAAGTCACATATGCGAAACCAACCAAATTTATATGTGTATCCTCTGAATCGTATCCCCTAGAAATGGACCTTGGCATGGGACAAGAATAGCTTGGATTGGACTCCAGGCCAAGGCAAACTTGCCCCGGGGTGAGTAATGCAAAACAATCAGAGGATGTTATTGAATACTCAATCATCAAAATCAAAATGCACAAAGAAATCCACGACTAAGAGTGTTATCGCACCGTGTTGGTGTTGGAGAAGGCAGCTGGAGCTCGGGGGGAGAGTACGGATGGGTCGGTTTTTTTGGAAGTCAACAGAGATTTAAATAAACAAATAAATAAATAAAGAAAAACACTTGGAAGGTATCTTCTCTTACCCGGGGGCCCCGTTTCCCTGGCTGCCCTGGCTTCCCAGGAGGCCCCTGAAGTCCCTGGAAGGAAAAGATTGGAAATGTAAAGGATCAAGTATACAGTCGGGTCAAGAAACGCTTCAGTTGCAGAACGTTCCGTGATGCACAGAAAGTCATCATGGATCTCTCACCACACATCTCACCAGGTCTATCTATCTATCTATCTATCTATCTATCTATCTATCTATCTATCCAAATGGGTTGAATTTGACATGACGTTAATATATTATGAATTTCAAATCCCATGTTGAATAATCCAACTGTGGTTCATTACATTGAATATACGCCTGCAAGTCTATGCCCTAAATAAAGTACAGCATTTCAGATCTCATAATAGTGAGAAATATATTTCCGTTATCCGTGATCCATGTCCCAATACAAAATTGTGTATCCCGATAATAGTCTGGTGTAATGTTGTGACGAAACAACGCCGCTGACAGGCGATAAATGATAACATCAATATCAATTCAACACCAAGCACAAGCTAAGGGAGCGGAACAAACTCCCGCCAGCTCCTCTGCTGTACTTTGTATATGAACTCAATTACTGGCTCCGCAGTCGGCGAGGCGCTGGCCGGCGTGCGGAGCCAGCGCGGCCCTGGCCCGTTCCCCCCGACCCCCGTCCATAACCACTACAGCGTGCTGACTGTACGACTGACTCACCGCGCCGCAGCGTTCCAACCACAGCCAATCACATTCATTACGGGGCACGGTCTCGTTCCATTTCTAGAGACAATTTCACACACGAAACTCGCATAAAAAGCCCAGAAAAAATTGTCAAATCGAATGAGCTGAGCGGTCAGTGTGGCAAACAGCGGTTTTAAATGAAATGTTTCGAATCGATTTTGGATTTTCCATGACTTGACATGAGATTCAAAAGTACATCTGTAACTACAGAAAACTGGAATTGGGTAATTGGCGGAATAGAAAGGACGTCAACAGGATACTGTAAGAGGTAGGAATGATTTTTATCAATTGATCACAACTATGGCAGATTTATGAGCAACTGTACTCGTTTAAAGGGATTCCTCGGGTTGTGAATGCAGGGAAACCCTGAAATGTTCCTCGAAGACCCACTTCCTGAAAGGACCTCGAACACCTTGGCAATAATATTCCCACAAACATGTAATAAATAACCTTCTCTTCAGAGAAATGGTTCATAATCATCATCATCTAGAATCTAGATCTATGGACATAGATCTCACAGCAGTGTAAACAACATTTTAATAATCCCATTTTCCACAGCCCTGCGAAAAGGGAGCTAAGACCAGCGCTTGTAAAACCCATCAAAACTAAATTTTTTAAATTGAATTACGCTTAAATCATATACATCCTTATCATTAGATACACCTGATGATTATTTTGAACCTCAGTTATATGGCATCGGGCCCCAATAAAAACTGTCTGAGCATTGTAGACACACTAGGCTTAAGCAGGAGTATAATGTCTTATTTAACCTGCTTCCTTCAGTTGAAAATCCCCAAATAAATCTCTTGGCCGATTAATTGTATCAATGGAAAATGTGGGCACGGTTCCCCGTATTATCCATTGTGTTCACCAAATTAAGAACGCCTAGCGGTGGAACTGCAGGATCTTTACAAATCGACACCCCGACCAATCAAACAGCACGCATGGTCCCTCATTAACAATGAACTATAAAAATGAGTGATTTCATAGTTTATAGTGAGGTGTAAATGGAAGTGTAACTATCTTAAAATTCAGTTTCGGCATGGTATGTGGAGTTGTCTAATTAATCTAGGCCTCGTGGTCAATACCAGATATGCAAAGCTTGAAGCTCACCATCTGGACGACATACATGATATTCGGACATTTGACACGCCGTGACCACGCTATGGACTTCCAATGGACTGTCACGAGCTCAGCAACGGAACTTGTCACGCTTTTGAAGGCCGTTTGAATGTTTATAATGTGTCATAAATTCTAATCGAATTCAACGTTGCAACCATAAAGTATATATTGAGAAGAAGATATTAATTTCAAGAATATCCGGGCAGACATTCACTATATGATCAAGCACGCTATAACTCCCACTGAGGAAACACAAGGCGAGATAAAGGTCTGAATAATGGGTATATGGCTGCCTAGTGTATATGGGTGATTATTCCGTGGCCGTTTATTGTAGGCGTTGACCCTTTCTTTTTTTAAAGATATGCATTCTTGTTACAGTCACACAGTGTCTCGGAGGAATCTGACACTCGACTGCCAACCGCTTCGCTCAGACAAACGGCAGCTGGCAAAGGCTAAAACTACCAGCCTGATGGTTTATCCATGCTGAACTATCCACGCTGCTGAATAGGAAATCTCACGAGAATGAGCAACAAATGGTAGGTTTTTTTTTTTACACTAGATGGAAATATTTTCTACCAGACAGAACATTGCGGCCCCATAACACAACCAGCATGTCCATGGTGAACTATAAAAAAAAAAAAATCCTTCAGAGATGCTGTGCTTGAATTTTAAAACTAACAAGGCCAATACAGCAAGGAGTCAGTGGAGCAGCCTATACCAGCAGGCCACGGAGGAGCTTCATGTGTTGGACTTTCAAAGTGGGTAAAATCTGCAATTTAACAGTGAGCTGGCCTGCTTGTGCAACATTACAAGCCAACAAGGGATTAAAACCAAAATGGCCTAAAGCAGGGATGTGGCACTGATGAGCTAAAGATGTGCCAAAGCTAGAAGAAAGTTATGTCAGTTAACTAAGTATTCATTAACAGAACAATGAATGCATAAAGTAATAATTTACATACACAGTAATTCGGCAATTGCAGTGAATCCGCAAAGATGGTCTCATTGTACTCAAGGACTGTAATTAATCTGCACTCACACAAACTTTGCGATGTGTTTTTAAAAGGCAAACACTCACCGCCGGTCCTGGTTCTCCCT
Organism: Cyttopsis rosea; assembly: GCA_900302355.1. NCBI lineage: Eukaryota > Metazoa > Chordata > Actinopteri > Zeiformes > Parazenidae > Cyttopsis > Cyttopsis rosea. Next base: position 7,840 of record OMKR01022818.1, on the reverse strand, counting down.
TTAGTCCAGGTGGTCCAGCCAGCAGAGAGAATTGGGTAGGTTCCAAGTCAAATGTTTGGAAGCCATCTGTTGCAGCTGGAGTGACGGGGGTAAGCGAGGTGGGTTTGACATCCTGCACACTGGTCACTTTTGGCTCAGGTTTCTTTGGGGCTATTGTAGTCAGCTGCTTCTTCTGAGGAAGGTAGATGTTTGAAGAAGATCCCGTTTTGGCAGCAGCAGTGGTCTGTGGATTTGGTTGAATCTTTGGTGGCTTGGCGGAGGCAGGTGAAGGTATGCTGTTGGCGGAAGGTTTCTGGGTCTTAGTATCTCCTTCTGCCATGTTTCTGGCAGTCCTAGCGTGCGATGTTGGCTTGGGGTTTGTTGGTGTTGCATTGGTCCGAAGTGATGCAGTGACAGTATGAGTAACAAATCTAAGTGGCCGATCCAATCCCGGGCGTACGGGAGGAGACGGAGACGCGGTCCCAGGCTTTGGAGCAGCAATGGTCGGATACAAAGACGTTTTATTCGGCGTTAGTGAGCTTTTAGTTGGGACGATAACCGTAGTCCTTCTCTTTTGCTCAGTTGAGGCCAAACTGGGTTTAAAGGCCTTTTTTGTTATTTCCGTCAATGGCAATGGAGGCATTTGAGTGACAGTAATATTTGGGTCCGTGGGAAACAGAGGTAGTAGGGGTGGAAAGACAGGCCGATACGTATCAGCCTCTCTGCAATGTTTCTTAATGTAATCACAATAGTTATGAGCTGCCTTGGCAGAAGGATAAATGTCAAACTGACATATGGCACCTTCGAAGGGCACCGAGTTCTGGTTCATCTTGCCCAGAAGGAAAGAACCCTCCGGATCCAAGATCTCCCCTTTCCCAGAATGCAAATCAGCATGTACAGTTTGCTTTCCACAAGAAGAGTAAAAAAATACCTGATCTCCTTGGATATCCAAGGCCAGGCTGTGCCAGTGGCCATCATGGACATTATAGTCAAAGCTCACAGAGTTCCTCTGTCCCACATGCACCAGGACTTTCCCTGGTGTTAACTGCACCCCAAACTGAAGCTTCTTCTTCTTAGACAAGACGGAGAAAAGAAAGGCACTGTTGACCCGGTGCGCAGACAGGCTGAGGATCATGGAGAGATTAGTGGAGGTGTAGGACGCCAGTAAAACCGAGCGTAAAGGCACATGGACCCGTGCCCTCTGCGTGAGGATGGCTCCGGATTTGAAAGGGATGACGCCGTTGGGGACGGGACGGGAGGCTGCGGGAGACGATCCCCCTGCCCTGCGTCCGGACAGCCCGAGCTGCTGCAGAACGTCCACATCTACAGCGGAACAGAAGACAAACAGTCAGCCTCGTGATGCCGGACAGAGAACGATGACACGTACAAACAGAAGCGCACCGTAAATTGAAGACATCAATCTCTGTTCATTGACTTTGGGGTTAGGGGTTAGATAACTTACAGTATGTCTACAAATACATTCCCATCAACCTCTGGCACATGGACACTATGTTTTACTTTTATATTTTATTCATATTGATATATAACACAGTATGTTACTCGACACATGCCTATATTCTGGACTATTGCCTGCTCTATCTTCTTTGTGGAGCTGCTGTAAACCCTGAATTAACCCCTGCAGGGCTCGTTGTGACTACGCGATTCATACAAAGTTATAAATCTAATCTGCGCATGCCTTCATGTCACGAGGAAGTACTTAATCAATTTTGACAATAATCTGTTGCTATATCCATACCCTAGTCTTTGATCTCTGTATGAAAGAGGGTACGAAGTAGTTTCTCTGGCAGGGAACGCTAGGCCTTTAACAACACAACACAATACCTAAACAGGAATAAACTAAATTGATCTTTTATTTTATGTTGAACAAATGAAATCTGAGCCCAATCGCTTTTACGGCAAGCTGGGAGCATAATTGTAAGTAATGGAGGTTCTGTAGCAAACCCAACGTAAATAGAGACTCCAAAAGTCCCAGCGGGACCACACATCAACAGCCATTCGATGATAACCAAAGATTATGCAACTATTACATCATTTTTTATTACAAAAAAAAAACCTCCTGGAAAAGACACCGGACAGATCCCGAGAGGGGGCAGTTGGCAATGTTTTAAGAGGTTCATACCGAGCGGAGACAAGGAAAAGCAATCACCCTTTGTCTGAAAATGAAGAGTCTGGTGGATTAGGATGCCAAGTGAGACGGAAAGCCACGATTATGATGACGCATGGTAAAAGGCCCCGGCGGTTTCATCCAGTTTCCCCCCACAGAAGGAACATTAAGGTGTTTTATTGCAGTGTATTCATTCCCTGGAAGTCTTGTAATTGCGTTCACATGAGCAGAAAACCTAAATTAAGTCAATACATCAGGTGAGGAAACGCCACAATCTGCTGTACTCGACGTCGAGGGACATTTCTCATACTACACAATATGTGTATCAACAACATTTAAGATCACGACAGAGCCAAGAGGATATCTATAACTGTCTAATGAAATATAGTCGTGGTTGGGTGGTAGATAAACAAACACAAAAGAAACCCCGAGATCGTCGATGTTTCTGTGTTTAATTTTAGGAACTAAGCGGCCGCTCAATATCAAACAAGGGGTCTTCAAAATCAGTGATCTCGAGATGATTGCGACTGAAATCTTCACTTTTCGTAGTGGTTATCAATATCCTAGCAGCTGCGAGAACCTGCACCGGGTCGGAAAAAGATGCTGTTGGTGCATCTCTGTCAGACCTTACGGGCCAGGAGGTCAGAGAACACGGTCAGTTGTAGAGCAAGTAGCCGTTAGCCTACCGATCAGTATTGAAGAGCTCTTTAGCAGGACAGATGTTTGGTGGACACGGCAGCCGTAAACTGGGTCACGCGTTTCAGGAACGGTCTCCATGGCCACGAAGCTAACTTACGACTCCAAGAGATGACGTATTGCATAATACTGCATAATAAACACCATTCAGCACTGTCAAAGAGTTTAATCTGGTTTGAGTTTTAGAAGAAACGCACACTGTAAATGTTTCTGTTATACTATTGTTAGGCACTGATACAAGTCATCAGCGCTGTCAAACAAAGGTTTTGTGATTAGAGGGAGGGTGGAGAAATAGTTTTCCCAGGAATTGTTTAAATCAAGGAAGCTAACGTTTCTATCACAACCAAATGGCAATCAATGTGTCTTGAATCAGCGAATCCTGTCAGTTGTTGCAACGTCCGCAACACAACGCCGAAGTAGCTAGGCTTCGCTCTAGGCTCATCGTCAACGCCGAAACCGAAATGACGGCACGACGAATTGCGGTTCGACAAGGGTAGAGGACTGTGTTGATAAAAAATTATGCTACAAAAGATGGGACACCCCACGCAGTGTGTCTACGCAGTGGGGGGGGTCAGGGGTCCAGACAGACGTACACAAGGAAAGAACGTAAAACAAAAGAAGTGTCATTGCGAATATATCAGCTTCGTTTTTTTTTTAATTACAGCTACAGTGAGTCGGGGGTTGCCGGGTTCAAACTGCAGTGCTTCACTCGGCTCGGACCACATGCTCACAGATAGCATTGCGGTCTGTTAATATTTCAGTACTGGACAGCAGAAGCATGTTTTCCCCGAAACCCTTAATGATTGCTGGAGATCATATGGAGAATTTGTCATCAATTTAGCTATTCTAACAGGGCCGATGGGACCAAGATGATGAAGCAGCTGATGAATGATGTCACCACCATCCCAAACAATATTTACACAAATATGCTAAAATGTGGAAAAACAAAAAATGGTGTCTTGTATTGTATTGCACAGGCCTTGTTTCTTGCTAAATTGATTAAATACCTTTGCTGACTTGTTAATGACCTGCGGATACCCCGTGCTGGCCTGTAGAATGCCCTGGAATAACACAATATTTCTGTTTTGGCAAATTCTCTCACTCCCTTGTGATAAGATTGTGTATTTGGAAGGTTTTTATAAAGTAGTGAAGCCAGAATGATCCCGCGTGTGTCCGTAAGTTATTAAGTCGGGTTAGTTCATGAGCAGAATGAACGAAATGAAAGATGAAGTGCTACCTCTTCCCTCTACTTTTATCTGCAATCCCACCGCGTTATTAAAAAGCGGCCACTCGGTCGCTTTCTGTATGCAACCGATAAAATGTATGAAGCGTAACATCCAATTTCCAAGGTCAAACATCCTCTTTAAAAAAAATCCCATCCTAAATTCCTGTGAAAATGAAGCCTTGGGACGGAAGCCATATTTCTGATCGCCTCCGGCTAATCCAATTCCAAGTGTTCAGTGCTCGCGGTCCGTTTCCAGAGGGACATGCAGAGAGAGCAGAGAGGGAGCCATCTCCGGCAAAGACTATCTCTTTTACTATCTCTCCGAGGGCAAAGTAAACAAACTGTGGCCAAGTGTGTTTGGCCTGCATAGATCAAACAGAGCGCTGGCGGGGGTACAGCTGACCAAGCGAGGGACAAGGGGGAAATGGTGGTCGCCCCGGTCAGAGCTAATCCCCGCATAACTCCGACAAACAATTTTCAAGTGCCCAACAAAGGGGCCCGTGTTTGGTAGGCTCCCTTATTTACTTACCTACTGTACTGCGACCAGGGATGGGACGCGGAAATCGGAACATAAGGATTTTCAGGATTTTCATATATTTGTGCTATCGACTCCAAACCGGGCAGTGAACTTCCGATCGGGCATCGCATCCGGCGGAACCGCAGGGCTTGACGAGTCTACCAGCGAAACGGGAGCGAGGCCCGATCCTCTTTTTACGAATTAAAGGGACGAATCGGGAACAGGCGACAAACAGCGCCCCCCGAAGGAAGCCGTGGAAACGACATCGACATCGCCAAAAGGTCTGTCCGTGCTCGCACGAGCTAAAACGAATGCGGCTTCGGGACATGTAAGCGGCGTAGGTCGGGGTGATTCATCTGGAGGTGAGATTCTGGGGGCGATTTCCTCCTAAACGGGGGGGTTTGGAGGGGCCCGCTCTTTTGAGAGCTCGAAATCACGGCAGCCCTCGAGGTAACAGTGAGTGCGCTGACTGGCCTTGATCGACAACCCCCGCAAAGGTACTGATTGTACTGATTAGGTGTAATAATACGTCTCAATTCTAAGAAATGGTAATATCAAATGACAATACTTACAAAATCACAATACTATTGGAATGGCAATACAAAGCGAATAAGAAGCTAGGCATCATTGTAAAAGTGAATGAGAAGGTCCCTGCTAATTCCCATCTCGAACTTACACTTACTCTTCTAGTGTTCAGCCTTTAACCTCACGTATCAATCATTGTGTATTTATTTGGGGGCTTCTCTGGGTCTGTTGAGAACTCTGTTGATCAGTTTCTTCATCATTTGTCAACATACACACACACATGACAGGACTCTCAATACAATGAAACAGTGCACCCATGCAGCCATGCGCATTCACTCACTCATCCATCCTCATCACTCACCTTGAGCTTGTGCAAGTTTCAATGAGCAGGTGCAACAGAGCACAGTCCAGAGAATCAGAACTCTCCTGCGGGAAAAGAGGCAGACAATCAGGCACAGACAATCAAGGTAAAGTCAATTCCAATGCCCACAGGGATTCGTGTGAATCCGCAGAACACGCAGTGCGCCTGAGGTGCATCGTGTAAACACTCTATTGTACCCGGCTGTAATGGCAGCCCGTAAATAATAATCTCCCTGCACACACTCATTACTTGTAAACTCTTAAATAACTTCCAAGCCTTCCACAGTAGCCTGAACCGGTGCTGAATGACTTACAGCGGAGGCGAACTCAGCGGCAGTTCTGTTTTGCTTAAAGCCCCTGCAGCTGTTTCGAGTCACGGAGCAGTTTCTTATCATATGGCGAGAGCAAACAGCCAGGAGAGGGAAGGTGACTGCGAAGGCCCTCCCGAGGATTGAAGTTTCAAAGCCATCCAGTCATCCATTTATAATCGAATCATAAACATCTCAACCCGAGGTTCCCAACCTTGTTTTCTTTTCCTCTGAGACCCCCTAAATCAAACCTGATTCAATCTTAGAACCCCCCCTCCC
>OMKR01022758.1:2043-12927 GCA_900302355.1 Cyttopsis rosea | reverse complement strand
CCTATATGTGCTGGCTGTATAGCTGTAATGAGGTTAGCATAGTCTGAACCTATGAGGACAAGAGGCTGGGCATGAGCAACAGGCTGCAGCGGTATGCTTCTAAAGTGTGCTCTGACATTCCCAAGCTCTCTGTTGTAAAGGCACCGTGGATAGTGTATTTGTCTGCAGGTTGATTGATGGGAGATATTTCAAAGGATACTGACGCTCCCCTCACTTGCACTATTTCCTCACTGTGCATTGTCTCTGGTAGTTTACTCAGGCCTAGTGACCGCACAGCCTGGGGGAGGATAATGGATGTGTCTGAGCCGTCATCAAGAATTTCATGGGTTTTGAAGGTTTTATCGCCTTTGTGTAGACAAACCTTCACAACCTTGAGCATGACCTTTCGCGATCTGTTGGGTTTGTCCGACGTGGAACAGCTCTGAGGGGGAGGAAGTAAGCATGACATTGCTTGCTTTCTTTACGACAGTGTTGTGGAGGATGGTAAAATGGGGCTCTTTACAGATTTGGCATGGTTTCTTTAATGTAAAAACACCTGATTTATGTGTTCTTCCACAATGCATCTGTCCTTCTCCATCATCCACTTCATAATGTCCTTGGTGGAGAGACTTTTAAATTCGGTCTGTGTACTCAGAATGCCTCGATTAATGCAGTACTCAATAAAGCTGAATTGGACAGGAAGTTTGTCCAGGAGTCTATCGACATGAGAGCCACATCACATCGCAATTCACAGCCATTTGGACCTTCAAGTGACGACAGCATTCCCACCAAAGAATGGACAGAGAGGGAAAAATCATCAAAGGCATCTGCATCACCTATACGGATTGAGGGGGAATTTAAAAGTGCACTCGCTTCACTCTGGACAAGCTGCCGTGGTTGGCCGCGTCGCTCCTGTCGAGCTTGCAGGGCTGTGGAGTAGGGCTGAGCTTCATACACGTAGGCTTTGGCTAATCTGTATGCCGCTGGGTGCTGAATACGGTGATATTATACTGTTCAGTGAGATGCAAATGACTGTTGAGGAGATTATTAAGGTGGGCAGACACTATAAATAAGTCCATAGCGTTTGAAGCTGGACAGTGTGGATGCAGAGACTGAGGTGGCACCGCTGGCATGGACTGCATAGGTGGTAAAGTCCAACTGAGGCCATCTAACTGAGGCTGTGTAGGAGGTGGTCTGGGTGGAGCAATGTTAGGCTGGAGCTGAAGTGGATCTGCCTGAGGTTGAGGCCGAACTTGTGTAGCTTGGCTCGGTGAAGGTAAAGGTGGCATGGTTAGGTGGTATGGCCTGGCATGGGCCTAGTTCCCGGGTTAAGAAAAGATGGCTTGGCTACTGGTGGAATCAGGCCTCCAGGGACAGAAGATGATGGCATAAGAGAATCTTCATGCCTGTCTGAAGTCTGAAGCTCCAGGGGAGGAATGGGTCCTGATGGCTGGGGGAAAAGCTGAGGATCTATTTGAAGAGCTGGTGAAGATGGCCTTGGTGAAAGTTGAGACCGTCCAGGGCGTGGCTCACTCATGCTAGGCCCAATTGAGTCCATTATACCTTGGAATCCATCCATGTGCTCCATAGGGTAAACTTCAACTTTGTTTGTTGGGTGGTGGTATCCATTCATCAGCCTTAGTTCACTGTGTGTGGAATGTGGCTCTATTCCGGCTCAATGGACCATTTGTTGGAGGACGGTTCAACATAGAGCCACAGACCAGCAGGAAACAGTTGTAGCTTTAGTTTAGTTTATTTTCTTCCTTTTAGTTTGATTTCACTGATTTGCCAAATCAGTGAAATCACATTGTCGTTTCATGTCATGGTTCTATAACCAAAGAAACAAACGAGTAATCATTGCAAGGTTTAAGCCACACTCGAAATCCATTAACATTGCATATTAAGAAGTAAATTGTTCAAAATAATAAATCTCACGTTAATTGAAAAAATATAATGAGATAAATATCAATCGCAAAAATGTTAACAAAAGTATGCTGCTCAGTACTCATGTTAAAGGTTCAGATCAAAAGACGCATGACAACTGAACTGGCAAACAAAGGTTGTGGGGCAAACAGGACCTGTGTGGGCCAATAGTGTGGCCATTGTGCCGGTGGAAGTGTGGGGAAGGTATATCACTGAAAAATATATTCAATTGTGCACAACAGTATTGACTACAACTACAAACTGTAAACTACACTCTGCGGTATTTAAAGGTGCAGTGTGTAAGATTTAGCTGCATCTAGTGGTGAGGTTGCAGATTGCAATCAACGTGTGGAGGAGGAGCTACGGTGGCCGCGAAACTCACCAAAAATGCGAAAGTTCCTCTCTCGAGCCAGTGTCTGGTTTGTCCGTTCTGGGCTCCTGTAGAAACATGGCGGTGCCCATGGAGATATAACCGGCTCATTCTAAGGTAACGAAAAGACAACGATTCTTATTTTCATGGGATTATACACCAATTAAAACGTACTTATGAATATTATATTCCATTTCTGCCAAGTCCGTTCCGCTAAATGCCACTAAATTCTACACACTGCACACACCGTTAAGAGGGCAACACAGGCTAAGTGCACAAAATGGACATAAACAGAACTCAGAGGAGAGCGATGGTAAAAACATATTGTCATGAACAGTGGTGGAGCTTCCAGGTTCAGAAAAAGAAAAAGCCCTCCCCAGTATTTTGAGTCAATTGGATTTGCTCAGTAGCACCACCTAGAGGCACTGAACTGGTAAGTGAAATCAACTGGCTCAGTGCCTGGCTGGAGGAAAATGTGGCAGGATTTTTCATTCCTCCACCTGGAATTGTTTTTCCCTCTAATTATACAAGAATTGAACAATAGTCCCTTTAGCCTTTGTTCTGAGGATAATCTCGAGATTTATTTTGTGGTAAACTAAGATTTAAAAAAGTCTTAATGAGTCATGATAATGACTCGATGAATAAGTTATCTGAAGCACATATAGAGTAGGAAAAGTAGCATTAGTAATTGTCCGATTAAATATACGGAAGGCCATCGAAAAAAGGATAAACACTCCGATAGGCCACAAAATGTCAATTTATTCCAGATCCTCTGCAGCTAACCCATGAAGCCGTCAAGACGATGGCAAAAGAGCCACTCGGCTGGTTGGCGAGGGAATCGTGGTGGCGAGGTTATAGGTGGAATTAGGCAATGTGGGGGAGGCGGGAGCTAAAGGGCTGAAAACGGGCCGGGAGCCCACAGGTGCCGGGGAAGCAGGGGAGTGAGGTGGAACGACGCCGGCGGTCGGGGAGTCCGAGCTGGCCTCGTCCCCTTCCTCAGAGTCCCACACCTCGCTCTGCAGGTAGTCGGCGAAAAGCGCCTTGGCCCGCTGCAGCACACGGGCCAGGTTGTGGCGGCGGACCAGGCGATCAAAGTGCATGGCCAGCTCGTTGTAGTCCAGGCTGTTCTTGATGATGTGGTCACGGTGCTCCAACAGAATGGACAGGCACAGGAACAGCATGAAGGGGTTTCCTTTACCGAACTCCTGGGGCGGCGGCAGGGAGCAGGGTTTGAAGCTGTGCGCACCCTGAGACTTGGTGGACGTGGGCGTGTTTGCGGTGGCAGGGGACTGGCTGCCCGGGGAGGGGAGGTGGATGGAAAATGGCTTGCCGCCCGATAACGAGGGGCCCCTGCCAAAAGACAAAATGGGCGAGGAGAGCAAGGAGCGACTCTGAGGGTGGGACGGCGAAGGGGCAGAGGGTTTCACAGTGGCACATGCGGAGGAGGTGGCTGTTCTTGTAACAGCCCCCGGTGAGGTGGCACGCCCACCGGTTACGGTTGGACATGTGTATTTCGAAGGGGGGGAATCTGGAGAAGCACCTGCCCAGCTGGAGGGTGAGGTGGAGGAGGTTGGCGATGGGGAGCGGCTAGTTTTTGCTGGCAGGCCGTTGGGAAACGGCAGATTTGAAGACACTGGCCGTTTGTTGGAGGAGGGGTTGGTCTTCCCATCGAGCTCGAGGATCTTGATGAGCGGGGCGCTCTCCCCCTGGTCCTCTTCACTGTCAACCGTGGACTGCCGGCTGTGGAGGCTCGGTGGTTGCTGGGAAGACGCCAGCTCCAAAGCTTCTCTCTGTGTTTCGCCGTCCTCCATATCAAAGCTGTCCTCGTTGCGGGCGCTATAGTATTTAAACTCCCCGAAGCTGGACTGCTTCTCAAAAGGAGGGGCGAACGGAGCCGGCTCATCCATTGTATTAAACTCTATATCGCCGTTGGCCCCCCTTTCCTTTCGGGCCCCTGTGCAGGGCCTTTCATTCTCCTCAAGGCCGAGCCTCCCGCCCCCGTCTGGCTCCTCTCTCGAAGGCCTCAGCATGTGGCGCCTGCGCTGCCTCTCCTTTTGGTGGTCCTCGCCTCCAAGACCCCTGTCCGCTCTGAGGTCTTTCTCTGCGTAAGGTACCGCATCAACTGCCTCCAGCGACGGACCCAGGAGTTCCACCTCAGTTTCGGGAGGGTCTGGAGGCAGAGAGCTCCAGGTGACCTCCAGCATTCTCAGGGCGTCGTCAAAGGCGAACTCCCGCTTGAGCTCCAGCAGGAGCCAGCGGTAGCAGAAGAACAGATCATCAGCGCCACGGGACACCAAGTAGGAGTAGAACTCTGGGTCAGAGTACTGCAGGAGCAGCTTGAGGTGTTGAAACTTGACGGACATGAGCTGCCCGTCTGGCCGGAAGTTGCCCTCCAGGCGTTTCATGATGCCACAAAAGCAAATGAATGCGTGCGCCTCGTTGTCCATGACCGCAAGTATCGGGGAGGCAATGTCGCTCATTCCCTGACAGTACGAGATCTGCAAAATATGAGTTAAAAAACATTTGTCATATAAACAAAGCAAACTCCATATTTCATAAACCCTTATAGAAGACTTAAACTGCGTTATTGTGAGGTAACACAATTTCTGTGTCAAATAAATAAATAAACAAAAATGTTAGCCATCTGATTTTTGCATCAGTGATATTCCCCGATACAGATTTTAGCCGAATCGGACCAATATCAGGCAGCACTTTAGGTCAGTCTGAAGTGCTGGCTTATCAGTTTATATCCTTTTGCTAAAATAGTTTTTTCTTTTTAAGCACAGGGGAGAAGCTTGATTTAACGGACAACCAATAATGATCAGCCTCAATTAGGCGATGGAAAAATCACCCCTCTCTCAATCTTGCTTACAATTTTGTTATGTACTGTATGTCTACGTGTGCAGCAAGACAGGAAGAGAAAAATGGATGATTCTTAAAAGAAGATCACTGGTAAACTAATTAGCAAGTGGGGCTAAAATGGGTAGCAAGAATGAAAATACATTTATCGGTATATAGGGTCTTAAATCATACAGAAAATTGCGTCTATAGAGTATATCAATGCAATTTTTTGAAAAAAACAAAAAAAAGCCATTACAGAAGGATTACCCATAATCCACAACTCAAGATGATGCGGGATAGTCGACAACCCTTCACGTACCTGTGGGTGTGTAATCGCGAATGTGGTGAGCAGGTCAGTGAGGGCAGTGAGGTGGGGGCTATCCTCCGAGCCCGCGTAGTAGGGGTGGGCGCGGTCCGTCCGCAGGACGTCTTTCAGGACATTGCCGCGTATGAACTCCAGGTCCTCGCAGCTGACCCGGGCGGTCCACTCCCCCTTCAGCTGGTCGTACTCCCTGGTCTTCCTCTTCATGTAATCCATCCTCTCCTGGCCAGTCAGACCGTCAGGGTAAACGTTGAGGAGGTATCGCCAAACAACCTGAAAGGGGGGGTACCAACATTAAAATTACGGATTTCTCTGGGTTTGAAAATTGTTGGAAACATTTGGGATAATGCAAGTACACAACTCAACAAAATATATAAACATAGGTCTCATCGTATTTATGTCTCGTAAAATCAACAGAGATGTGATAAAATGGTAAAAGGCTAGTAAAACCGGGGGGGTTTATTAAGACCAACAACATATGATGAAAGTTGGTAAAGATTAGGAATGTTCTACAGTCATGATTAGTTTCCATCCAAACTTTGTTAAAAATATTGTGACTGTATCGTACCATGAACTGTGTACACTGTATCATACCGAACCTTGATATGAGTATCAATACACTCCTAAAAGATACACACGCCTTCACATCGAGATGCAGCGTTTTCTGGGCAACTGTAGCACATGCGGTATTTCTGTTTCGCCGTGACAGTGTTCTTTGGAACAACATTGTGAACACTGTGTTGTTTACAATTCATTAGTGCATCTACATACCCAACAACCACAAACTGAAGCAGAAAACCAAGCTGGCGGAAGCACACAGATGGAAAACGGAGTAGTTGTAAGAGCGACTTAGCCTGATATCAGACAGAATTGTCAACTCCATCTCCGTCTTCAGTCTGAGATTGCCTCCACTCTAACCAATTTCCGTGGGGGAGGCAGATTAGATTTTCCCAAACCAATAATTAGAGACACATTGGTGACGTCATTTTAAGTCAACAGTGATGCATAGCCATGTCAACATACCCATTTTTCCGGGGTTTTAAGAGTGAAACGGAGCTAAGTAAAAACAAAAAATAAGTAATTTGTACTTTTACTTTAATTTGTACCGGCCGCTATTACTGTTATTACTGCTCCAACAGCGTTAGTCCCTCCCGCTGCACTGATTGGCTAACCGTTAGTCCTTCCGCAGCGCTCATTGGACCAAACGTTTTTTTCAACCGGAGAAATCGCTGTTCCATGTCGCAATACCAGACCATAAGAATCAGTCCACTCGGTGGAGCGGGCGGGTTCAAAGGTCTGGACTCAGGCAAAAAGCAATTTGCAGACGAGGTTCATCGGTGTGACCAATCTTAAAAATATTACGTTCAGCTCTTAAATGCTGCACTCTATATTCTTGTACTTGGTCAACACTGCATGTGAACAAGCACTCAGGGAAATATTGTAAAAGTTCAGAAGATGTCAACATTTTGACAAATGTATAATTTGTATAATTGATATAATGTTAATTTGATTATATTCATTATTCGAGGGAACTGATGAGGTCACAGACAAATGTGAAATCCCTGTTGTGGAAATATACAAATTTGCTCGAAAAGGAAGTGATATCTGCTCCTCCAGAAGAGAGGGATAAGTGTGTCTCCACTAGCCCCCTCTATAAGGGAACTGATGAGGGAATCCTCATCAGTATAATATAATATTTGATTATATTTCGTGGCTCACATCACACACGTCCTATTTTTGTTGTTGTTATTTGATGTTTCTGAATTGCAAAAAGAGTCAGCTGCGCTCACTTTAAAATTGCCCTACCACTAAATATAATTTTTATATATAAAAAAAAAGAACAAAGTCAACAAAGTGTCTGCACACCCACTGCTCCGACAGATTCCATGTAATTTCCTTTTGTTCTTTTGGCGACACACAAAATAAATGAGCAGACAACTACAACAGCAAGCCTTTGTTCATTATAAAGCTCCATTAGTTTATTTTTGGTTTACTTTTGGCAGAATCACGTTGAAAAATACCCAAGTCTCGTCAGGTCTTGTGTGTGTTTGAGTGAAACAGCCGCTGTCTCCCACAGCTCTCGCCGCTCACCGAGTGTAGGATCATGTAATGTGAACACCCCCTGTCTGGGCGAACACCTCAGCGATGTCAGGATGTTGAATGTTGTGTAGTCTGTGGGCGCCATTATGGGTATGACCAGCAGATGTCTGACCTTACGCAGTGATGGCTCCACGCCACCGTGGTAGATGCGCAGACGCAGTTCCTCCGGCCGCGTCAACTGGCCCTGTCCGTTGAGGTAACTGTGGAACTCGGCGTCACTTAGCGGGGGCTTGAACGGCTTGACCTCCTCCCCGTAGGACCAGCTCAATGCCTGCTGAACTTTGGACAGGGTCCGGCCCATCTGAGCATAGAAAACAAAATAAAACACAAGAAGAAATGCCGTGAGCCCGTGGCAGCTCTTTTTGGCAAGAAACAAGAGAAGAGTTAAGCAGTTAAGCAGCTAATGCGATCGAGCGGACCTGACTCAATGCTGCCGTCAGTGGCTGGTAGAAGAGATGGCTCACTGGGTGTGGGGCGTCATCAGTGACCTGGGCCAACAGGGACTGGGTGAAAGGAAGAGTGATGGACGCCATGGACCTAGGCTTCTCCCCAGGGAGCTGTTCAGAGCCAATCACGTCTTTGGGGCTTATTATGTCCCAGTCCTCCATTACGGGGCCTGCAGTCAGATCAAAGTAAATAATGATAATGAGAGAGAAAATAAATAAATAAAGGATAGTGAGAAAAGTCAACTTTCGGCCTTATTTAGTGGTTACTAGCAAATGAAGGTTCATGCCACAGTCGGATTTATAGCACATTTCATAACACAAATTAAGGTTCTGTAGTAATTGCCAATTTCAATGGACTCTACTACTTATCTTTTGTAATGGGAGTATTCCGTAGACTGTTCTGACTTTCTCACATTGTTCCAACAGTTGACCACATATAATTAATATTGCCAAAAATAAATACATATTTGACAAATAGATGTTTCCAATATGCTTTAAGGATAAAATACAAAATCAGCTCACATCCATAAGCTAGGGCATAGAGGCCCCTCATTGTGTACAGTAGGCCTACAAGCACGAATACACAGTGTTATCTGTTGGTAAAAGTGTTAAAGCTGACAAAGGTCGCAGAGAAACGCCAAAAACCGTGATAAAAAAAAAAAGGAACTTCTGTGTGCCGAACCGGGTGTTTACAGAAAAAGTTTGACCCCCGACAGGACGCAGGGCCACTTACTGTCTTCTGAAGGTTTAATGTCGATTTTCAGCTGTAAATAGGGCTTGGCCGCACTGACAAATGCAGCATCTAAATCCCAGTCGGACAAAAGGGACAGATAGATTTCAACTCCGCTCCGATCCCTAGCCAGGTAACTGATCCCAAAATTTCGCTTCCTGTATAGGAAACAAACAGGGGAAATTTAATTTAATTATTTATTAATAATATTACATTAGCCAACGACATCACTCTGGTCAGACTTTACAACTTGTTCATCAGTGCAAAACTTTCCCACTTTTCTTACCCGTTCAAATCGAAAGCTCGGATGAGTATGTGCTGCAGCACCTCCAGGGAGGTGATCTGGGGATCCACGGCAAATGAGCGAAACTCTGCCGGAAGCCCCCCGTCACATTTCTGGAAAAAAACACAAGCAATATCAAAAATCTACTTGTTTTTCCATCGACACCGGTATCGGCTATCGGTTCCAAATACTGTGCTCACAGCTCAGATATGGGAACCAGATACCAACGGTGACGAGACGATTGCAATCAGTTCATATTTCATGTTTGTTGATAATCAAGTGAATAAAGTGATCATTTTAATTAATCAGCGACTGATGGGAGGGGGTGGGACCAAAGGGCCACTGACACACGTCGCTTGAACACAGCCATTTAAACGTTTACTCAGCAAAAAAGAAGCAGACAACAGTGCGATCTTATCATCACGGTGAACAAACAAACGCCTCGTCCGAGTGACGAACCACCTGACTGGAGGAGCTGCTGAGGATGCGCACGGCTGTGGCGTGAAGCCGCTTGAGCATCTATTCACGTTTTCTGTTGCAATTCTGACTGAACTAGTTGTAAATCTACTCTTTGTTTGCGATAACAATGCATTTGGTTCTATATCAGACATCCTCGACATCAAGAAACCGCATCGTTGATGTCAACGTGTTTTAACCGCTTCCCGCCGATTTCGATGCAGAATTGCAATTATGACACAAGAATGTGACACGTTGCTATCAACACGTCAGGCTATGACGTCAGATGCAGTGGTGACGTCAGGAAGCACTGTCTTGACGTCAAGAATGTGGGATTTTTTTTTAAATCAAAGAGTAGATTTACACCTGGTTCAGTCGCAATTGCAACTAGTTGGAAAAAGTGAATAAATGCCCAAGCGGCTGCCCTCCCGGGTTGGGTCACCCGCTCCGGGCGAACGTCACGACGCCACCGGGTGGGAAATAATCCCTTCCCGGTTAAAGAGGCACAGCCGCCGCTGGACACCAATGACAGCATCGCGGTTTTTGCCAATGGCGGACGGACAAAGCGCCACCTCTCCCCCTCCTCCTGACGTCGACAACCAGCAGGTGCGGTAATAACACAGCTAAACGCGCCTCCCGCACTCGGAGCGACGGCTCCAGCGGCAGGTTGTAGGTCCCTTTGTCGGCCTTTCATCGCCGGCTGACAGCTGACGCTCACCGGGCTCGGGTGTCGTGCCAAAAAGTGACCGTCCGCCAAAAACCGATTGCCGTCCGCGGGAGCGCGCGCCAACGTGTAGTTTTCCACTTGCCAAAAAGTGATCGCAGCTCCTACCTTGAGACTGAAAGGTTGTTTCTGACTCAAAATGACCCGATTTCACTCCTGGTAGTTTATATTTGACAGATTCTAGCCCACCCGATCCTTTTTCTTTTTTTACTAGTTGAAATACCTTTTAAAGGGGCCAATACGACCCATAAAGTGCAGTTATCCACTTGCCAAAAAGTGATCGCAGCTCCTACAGTGAGACTGAAAGGTTGTTACAGTCATAACGTGCAAATGCACATAAAGTCGTGTGTATTTGCACGTTATGACCGTTTGATCCAGATAAAAGCAACTAGACGTATATCAACTAGGCGGTCGCGCGCGCCCCCGCGGAACCAGTTTTTGGCGTAGGAGCACTTTCTGGCACGACACGGGCTAACAGCTGGCTAGCAGGCTCCGGCTAACAGCTGGCTAGCGGGTTGGCTGCCGTTAGCGGACCGGGCACCGCGGGGCGTTCCAAGTCGTTTTTTTTTGTTTTGTTTGTTGTTGTTGTTTTTACCTTGACTTTGACCCGCACCACCTCCCTCTCCTCCTCGCCCGCCATTTCCAGAAGACACCCCCCGCTCGGGGTTAAGAGTCAAAGCGGCATCGTGATCAACAACACGGACCGATGC
>OMKR01022752.1:1802-13289 GCA_900302355.1 Cyttopsis rosea | reverse complement strand
CCCCCCCCCAGAATAATAAAAGCTTCATATATCACAAGAGAACTATTTGCTGGTGTCATTTGAATTGCAGGACATCTTTGTAATCCCTGCTCCTTATTTTATGCGTCTAGCTGAAACCCAACGGGAAAATTATGTTGTAGATTTAAAGAAGGAGCCCGTGCCTGGAACATGTTAAATTAGTTCTGGGTTTTAGAACTACAAACCGGCCAGCTTAATAAGATTATGGAGTTGAGACGTTGCACGGCGTGTCACTGTCCAGTGAAACTCATTAAAATGAATCACTGTAATGCATACCAAACCTCTTTCTGCAGATTACCCAGCATTGCATCAGTTTTTTTTCCGCGTGCGTCTAGTATGGAATCGAGAAAAATAATTCAGACTTTATTATTTAGTATTCCTGTGTAATTGCCGCAGTGTGTGGGCCGGGCAGAATGTAACCGTCTCAGCCGAAAGACCGAATTTATAGTGACCCATTTGCCATTGATCAAATCACCGCTTTAATAGGCTTATAAATCACTTCACGGTTCCTCCTTCTCATCAAAATTCATGAAGCTAATACTTAAAAAAACTGAAATTGAATCGCAAGACAACATTTGGCTTGTTTATTATTATTATTATTATTATTATTATTATTATTATTATTTACTTGGTAAGACTGAGCTACGTAGTATAAGGTGATACAAGACTATTTCCGAAAGTGAGCACCGTGCTTGCAGTCAGTTAGGAATGTTGATCACATTGTGAACACACTATGTTAGGAATATTGCAACGCAATAACAGTGGTAATTTACATTGCAATTAAAGTGGAAATTTAATGTTGATGGCCGATTACCAGGATTTAATCACCTGGATCTGATAAAATCATTATGATGAAGAATAGCGTTTTGTAATAAGTCCATGTGCTTTTCTTGGTGTGCCACATGTGACCTCTGCAGCCAGTGAAAGGCACAATAGATTTGATCTGCTTTTGTTCAGAGGCAGGCCTCATAATGGCCATTTTACTATTATTCAGAAGCATTTTCTTGTTTTGTTTAATTGCACGCAAATTTTATTTATTTTAAACTGCGATTTAAGCCAAAAGGTACTCGTCAGGTGGTTTTACGGCGATTGTTCGAAACGCAGAAAGCCCATTGTGAGGTAAAATCCCGGGTCTCGTTGTCTCCTTTCACCTCGTCGCTCCTCTAACAAGATAACAGCGGCAAAAAGGCCTGGACGCGATGTGAGTCATCGTCCAAAGAATAGAACCGGAGCTTGGTGGGCGGGCGGGCGAGCGAGCAGGCGGGCGGGCGAGCGAGCGCAAGAGAGAGAGATGTGAGAAATTACACCACCTGTCACGTGATCCCCCGAATAAAAGCCGTGCACCACAATCAAGGAGCGCACAGAAGGAACACAGTTTCGATAAACTCCCCTTTCCGCTTAATGAGATCGACTTTATTAAATCGGAGCCGGAGATCCATTCAGGTTATTTACGGCGGAGGAGAAAGCATTAATAAATAATTAATAAATAAATAAAATGCACACAAATGGGCTTTGTATGCCGGGAGGCCTGCTAAGTGTGATTCCGCCCCTGGGCTGCCTGCATATATATTTACACTGATGAGCTGAGAGGGCTGGGAGGCTGCGATGAGAGATTGCTGTCTGAGAGCCTTTCCATTAGCTGCCATTTAGTCTGGGCAAACAACAACCCTCATTAGGGGACAAGCCTTAAATTAAATGCTCGCTTGGAAATTGGGTTTCCTTCCTTGTTACCCTATCTTCTGATCTTCTCTGTGCCGGGGAGGCAAACAGAAAGCACGGGAAATCCATCGACCGGAATCTCCTTTCCTACCGACGTTGTGCTCTTGCTCACACGGAACATCATTCATTTGCCGTTTACCATCCCAACGACTTAATGGTATAAATCTCAGAGTTTAGAACGATCTGGTTTAGTATTCTGTGGTATTTTCATGAATGGAAGTTGCTACTTGTTTACTAATGGCGGAGAAAACATGTGTTCCCTGGTTGCACACTTTTCTGACCTCTTTCCCGTGAATGCTGTGTGTGTGTGTGTGTGTGTGTGTGTGTGTGGTGGTGGTGGGGGGGGGAGGGGATTTTGCCTTCAAACGATGAGTGTGTGGGAGGGACACTACACTAAAATGAGTGTTGACATTTTATGAGGACGTGTGTGAGAACAGAGCAATTGAGTTGGGCAGGTAGCCTACACCTAAAATATTTAATATTTCGCGATGAGTAAACTAGACCGTTGCCAAAATAAAGGAACAACTCGGCATCCAGGCAAGAAATTCATCGAGGATTTTTAAAAGATGCAATTATGCTAAAATAACACACTGTTAATGACATACACACATTAATAAGACACATTGTCAACAACGCCTCCTTAAATATAATTAAACATCGATTTGAAGCGATGTTTTCACGTGTTGCACGTGTACGAGGGCGAATGTACAAGGACACCAATGAATGTGCTCGAATGTGCTTCCGAGTCACCTCTCGTCTGTTCCCTGAAACCACGATGAAACAACACATTTGATTTCAACATAAAGATCTCAGGCACTGTGCAAACGCTGAAGGAAAACAGCATTCATCTCTGCATCGCTCATCGCATCTCTGTCGCTCTCGATTTGGTGTTGGGCGACAGCTTTGTGTTGAAGAGCTGCAACATTATCAAAGTGTCATTAATGAATAGGCTGCGGCCACCTCAGGAAGCAGCCCAAGGTCTGTTTGTCTCCCAGTAGATTTGAGTCACTCCGCTCAACATTCATCACTCCGGGAATTAGCCTGGCCCCCTGTCATTACGCTGAACCCATGAAAGGTAATCAATTTGCGCGTGACGCCCAAGGACTCGTGTCTCTAACCAGTGAGGGAAAGTGGGACCTGTGTGATTAATGGCAGAATTAGGCAAGATATCACAATGAACAACTTAACAGAAAAAAAGGAATTTAAGGAGTGCAACCAAGCATGGATGCCAAGGAGTTGTCTTGCGGGTGGCCAGACGCAAAGCTAGAGATGAATTGGCCAGTTCTTAAAGGTTTGACACGGTCGTAATTCTTAAACAATAAACAACTGTATTGTTTGGACGTGTAATATTAGACGAGCTACGGTGAGAGCCAAAGTCTTTGTGAATTGCATTCAGCTCAAGAAAGACGTGCACAATATGTAAACCTCCTGTAAGAAAGGCTGCAAAATAACCCTGCAAAATATTATGCGTACTGTAGATATGACCACTCTAAAATTGCAAAAATGTATTCCATAAAAAATGGTTTAGTGCGCCACTCAAAAACAAAAGTAAAAAACACAAAACAATACTTTTTACTTTAAATTATATATGCACCACTTTCCAGCACCCACACGCTTGCCTGGCTTCAGGAGCAGTCATCCCTCAAATTGGCTGCCTTGGGGACTCTTCTTTTACCACTGGAGCTCTGGATTTTTCCCCTCCACTTCTCAGGACCTGTGACCTCAAAAGACAAAATCACTGCAAAAACATAACATTGAGTAAACAGTGAAATGAACAAAATGTAAAGAAGAATGCAGATAAGAAACCGGATCAAAGGGTTTTCTGCAATGACTTAACATTTGTTTAGTCAGTGCATTAGTCTAAAGGCAATACGTAGACTTTATTCATTACTAATATTTTGTATATCTGCACATCACTCACATAGATAACGTCACTGTAAAAACATATGCAGCAAACAATTCATTGAATTCCATTTCCAGTACAGAAGAGCTGAGATATCTCTTTAAAGCCTGCAGAGATAGCGGATGACATCAGCTTTTGTATTAACGAATAAGCTTGACGGCTCCTGGAACCATGAAAGTATGACCTTTCATAGTGCCTGGAACAGTGGATGAAGAGTCATTATAACCTTGGTTGACAAGGAATGCAGTGCATTTTAACAAGACGGTCTGTGTGCACGGGCTGAGGAATGTGCCGGCTGGACAGATTGAAAATGCTGCGTGTGAATTAAGAGGTCGCTCCTTTCGTAAGTTATTGTCACACAATTGTAAAAAGGTTGTTGGACATTCTGATGGACTGGCAATCTCCACACAGTCTAATCACATTATGTACATAGTTTACCGTCTGATATTGCAGTCAAGTTGATAGCAAAGGGACAGCAATAGGTCGGTCGCTCCAGTCCAATCAGCTCTTTTATGTACATTTGCAGCTTCACTGATTACCTGCATGTCTATTGGAGTAGAACGATGCTGTAGCCCGAGATCATAGGCTGATTTAGGGACGGTCATAAAACGCCGCTTTATGGCTGTAAAAATAGACTTTTGTGCGGCTCCGTTGCTGCCCCACCACCACCACATAATTATTTATGTGAATCTGAATCAGAGAATCACAATCCGTTTCATCGGCCAAGTACATTTTTATGTACAGTACAAGGAATTTGTCGCGGAATACGATGGGTGCATTGCTTTTACAAAAGTTAAATTAACATAAAAATTTTAACAGTAACAAAAAAAGACAAAAAAAGAAAAACAAATACAAAAATACACAGAATATGCTAAATGTGATTATTTTAGTTAAAAGGCAGTAGCTGGGGCTAAGTGGCACTATGGTTGCTATTATGGCTGTGGATACCGTATAACACATAGATGTATATTCTGTACAGGATGAATAAATATGAATATAATAATACGTGCATGGATAACAATGGATGAGTAGGTATGAATTATTACTATGCTATTACTAAATTACTACAGTGTCTACAATGTTCTTACAATACTATTACACAAAATTGCAGAGTCAGTGGCCCTGCCTTCCCTGCCATGTCTGTTCCAACAACAGTACCTTTGTGAGACAGGGCATCCTCTTGAATGGTCAACGCCATCACAAAAATTAACTAAATCAAGTTGAGTACATTGTGTAGACGGACCCTCTGCCAATCTCCCGTGTGAGCAGGATATTTTGTTTGATTCCGGGGAGAGAAGACAGGATGTCCGTCAAATTGCGGCACGGTGGCGCAATACTTGCACTGCTGCCTCACATCAAGAAGGTCCTGGGTTCGATTCCCACTAAGGTGGCTTATCTCCCGATTAGAGGTCTTTCTGTATGGAGTTTGCACATCCTCCCCGTGTTCGCATGGGTCTCCTCCAACATAAAAAAAAGACCCCAATTAAAAAATGTGCAGAACGCCTTCCTGTCCTGACCACGACATGGATGCACTACCTGGAATTGGTCCCCGGGCGCCTAAGAAGCGAGAGCTGCCCACTGCTCCTGGCTGCCCCTGGAGGAAGGCAGCAAGGATGGGAAAATGCAGAGACTAAATTTCATCAGTCACCACTCCCTGCATGTATGTGTGTGTGTGTGTTCGGGTCGTCACCACCCTCTGCATGCGTGTGTGTGGTAAGTGCATGTGCACCTGTATGACCAAGAAATGATTCTTCTTCTTCTTAAATAAATAAAAATAGTGCAAACAAACAAACAGTGAGAAATCTATTCATTTGTGTTTGGAGGAAGTTAGCATCCCTACAGTTTCCGGTTTTAGGAATTAATAATTTTAGCAGCTGTACATGATGTACAGCTGCTAAAATTCAGCAGTCAGCAGTCAGCTGACCATTATAGCCTATAAATCACATACACCATCGGGTACATTGTTTTTATGACAGGAATAGACTTAATCATATTAAGCTTCATCTTCATACAAAGTGGCTCACATTTTCCCCCCCAGGTAAACGTAGATAGCGGCAGAACGAAGTTCGTATTTTGAGAATCAGTGGTTAAAATATAAATAAAATACCCATTTTTTTGTGGAAGTGGAAATTGTTTGAGAGAGAATGAGAGGCTGAAAGAAAACCTGGGGCGATGAATTGCTCTTAAACCTATGTGCTGAAATGTGAATTTCCTTTAAGCTTTGAAATACAGTGTGTACAGTATTGGCTTTGGCTGAAGGCGGCCTCACACTGCTTATCCAAAATCACCTCTGATTCCTTTTACCTCAAGGAAATGTTTCACATCAGCACAGATGACACTTGACACGCTGGATTGATTATAGTCTGAACAGGTACAAAATTCTTGTGTCTGATGGCAGCCCTGTGACTGTAGCTTTGAAACAACCAAGAGCCCCCTTTTTTGTGTTTGTTTTTTACTGATGAATATGTTTCGCCGCAATCACGACAAACATCAACAAACTTTGAAGGAGTTTTCTTCGGTGAGCGAGGCGGAGCATCCTAAAATGCACCCGTTTCTGGAAGGGGCTCCCTAAAGACTTGATTGGTTTTGCAATGCTGGCTTTTTTTTAACTCTAATTGTTTCCACCCAGTTTTAGCAAAGGAACCTGGGAGATTGTCCTCAGTCTCTAGTTGAGCGAAGCGTTTAGAGACTGACTTGTGAGTCTAAGCCTCGAGTGCCTCACATCTAGCCTGGGAACCAGACAAATCTGCGAGCTCATGATTCATTTGCTCTGGCAGATTGATCTGGCCACCCTCCCATTCAAACAGATTTCCACCCGACCATTTTATGGTCGTGCCAATCATAGCTCTGATTGGTTGTAGGTCTATCCAATTGTGTCCAGAGACATTTTGGTCTGCACCCGTTGGTAACGTCCATTGGAAATAGAAAATGAACGGAGAGATTCCAGACCAATACGCATTTGCGAATTGGTCTGGCGATGCCAGGGTACCTCACATCTTCATTCTTAATTTAACTGAGCCAATTGAGAGAGGGTTACAGAAGACAAGCGGGAAGTGCAGGTCAGATGAGGTTAGTTTACACTGTGTGATAAAAGTCTGGCAAAGGGTTGAGCAATTAGCGATAAGCTCACTTGTTTGACATCGGCAGACAGGTTACTCACACCATTTTCTTTAATTAAAATGACTTTGTTGTTCTCTGCTAAGTCTAGTTTATTTCTCGGAGCGTTATCGTTCAGTGGGAGGAGATAAAGAGAGGAATGGTGCGATGATCACAGACATTCTCTGACGCCACCAGGGTACTAGTACAGCGTATTAGTAAGTATTGATGCTATTTGAGACCCCCCCCCCTCCAACCCAAACAGTTATTATTATAAATTTGATATCATTTTACATTTAAAGTAGGAGCTACAGAGAGATGCTTCCTGTGGTGAGATATCAATCATTCTGTCTTACATCTAAATTGGTGGTCATTATATCCATGGCAGGAGGGCTGGCGATCAATCATAAAGTATTTATCTGTCATATAAATAGCACAGGTTGAAACAGATGTGTACGGCAGGAATGCTTCAAACCACATGATTGTTTACCCGACAAATCTGGTCCCATTGCTCTTACTCAAAGTTGAAAGTATTAGAAGGTAATGGAGTGAGATACACACAAGGATGGGCAGTGGTTCGGGTCTCAGAGAAAGAGAAAAAGCTTCTATTTGATTTTTTACTCATTTTTGCATATTCTACCGGCTGTGTGTTACAGTTAGGGTCTGTCCTAATTTGAGGATATTAGGAAATAGACATTGGCACATTGACAGTCCCTCGGGTCGTGAGGAAGACATCACTGCCGTCTTCCTGCTTCGCTATCTGGTATTGTCCTAGTTGCGGCCGCAAGTTTAAACAGTTCCTTATTCAGTTACAGTACAGTTCTGTGATTTTGCCCCTGCAGAAATTCTCAGAAGACTCTGCATTCTGAGGTCAGCCTCTGACTGAGGCAATACGCATTTGTACCGCACCCTGCTACCATTCTGTTGTGCTGTAGTTGTGTTTGAATCAGCTTTCGGGAGGGGGAGGTTGGTAGCTGATCATATTCCGCAAACAGAGTTGGAACTTTAAGCTGTAAACATCCAGTTCTACAGTTAAAGATTATTTTATGATGATTGTTTAATCCTCAATATCATATTCATCATTTAATTAAAGTGTATATTGCTTTATAGTTCTGATGGTTAGATATATAACGTGTATTGAGTGTAGTATATTTTCATCTACCTGTTTAAATAATCCACTGCATTAACTGTTTTATTTGTTATTAATTTTCATTCATGTCTTCACTCTCAAGGAATGGGTGAACTTTTGAACTTGGAAAATCTCTTATCGTGCTGCATTTGAATGTTTGTCTTGCTGTCAAATTGAAGTTGAAACGCTTCAATGTGGACAGCCGAGTATAAAGACATCAGCTTCCGCAGCTACAGATTGAGAATACTTCCCTGAAAACTAAACTACACAAAGCAAGACAACAAAAGATGACATTTCTTTGTTCAGCCCCAAAGCACACACTCATCGGAAGCATCGGCCAGTGAAGCAGCAAGGTCGCCAAAGCAGGGGCAGCTGGCATGTACATTGTTTGCTGAAAGGAAAGCAAACCTTAAGCTGGAACAGGCTGGACGTGAAGTTACAATAAAAATGGCTAGACAGGAGGCTGATCTTGGAGCTCTCCATCATCAGAGAGAGGCAACTGAAAACCAGTGCTCGAACCGGCATTTCTACCTTCTACTCTTTGGCGTACCGTGAGTTGTTTTTGAGCTTCCTCACAAGCTGACGGTACTCTGTTCGGCCCTCTCAAATGGACAAATCAAGTGGACATATTCTAAAACATATCATATTTTATTGAGTCGGAGCGCACTTTTTCTTTTAATTATTAGAATGCACAAGATGCGAGCTCCGACTCGAGCTGCGGGTTCTCCCCCGCCAACATGTGAATAAGGGGAGTACATATATATTCTCTATATTCTCCGCTGCGCGTCCCCGTTCCCTGTTTCTCCAAACAAAACAAATAAAAACAGTGTGTTTTAAATTTTAGATGTATGTATGTATTTGTATGTATCATTTCCTAATTGAACAAAACAAAAAAAGCCTGGGTGTCCCTTGCTGCATCACACAAGCCATTGATACCTGGCTTCTCCTACAGCTTCTAATCCTTCTAGTCCAGCTCAAACATTGCCTTTCTGCTCAACAAAGTCAATGCAGGCCTTAGCCCTCCACCTTTAACAATGAACATAGCAAGTTATCTGGCTAGCTGGGAATTGGTGAGCACCGGCCACTTTGAGTTTAATGATCGGCCAGTAAATTATAGGGCATCAGTCTTTATTTAGTCATGCTATCAGAGGGCTTGGCCTCACTACTTGTGAGGAACTAGAACTGTTTACCAAGTGACAAGGCAGAGCATCTGCTGAGGATATCAAGTAGATTTGTTCAGCACACATTACTGACATAGTACAGCTTTAAGAAAACCCTGGAGAAGGGTCCAGGAATGCTATACCTCACCAGCAGCAATTGAAAATGTCTCCTAAAATATCTGTTGGATATTCCTAAAATATCCAACAAAAGACTGCCAAGCTTAGAGAGTGTGTCTATCTTATGATCAAGCTTCAGTATGCAAATGAAGAAGGCTATTTACCGGACTTAAACAAAATATGGCCTCAGTCCCGTAGTTGAGTTAATTCCCCAGGGACTACAGGATTAGTGGATATATCACTGTTCAAAGATAAACACAACAGCCACAAACTTTATCTGCAGTGAGGCCTGCCTCAAGTATGACCCAAGTTTTATTCAGCAGAACACCTGGAAAAGTGGATATGTAAATTCACCACGGCAGCAAAAGTAAGATCCCCATATCTGTGAACAAAATGGATGGTCTCCATAGTTGAGGAACTCAGTGTGGAGGCTGTCAAGAGATACGAGTGAGAGACCATAAAACAAATGCTCTATTCAGGATAAACCCACCTGCGCATGAAATGTAGAAGCTTTAGAACAAAAACATTTGAACAAAGTATTTTCTCAAGGAGAATTGCATATGCTTCAAGAGACTGCAAGGTAACAGATAAATGTGGTGAATGTGACAGCAATAGCCACCTAACACCTATGCACCCAGATCCATCACACCCATTATACCAAGCTCCCAGGGCTTTCTCATCTCTGCCATAAAATATCAGTAAAGAGGAGTAAGTGTGTTGGAGAGCGGCCACCCCTCCTTCCTGACTCCCTGTGACAGCTTGATACAACTAAAGGAGAAAGTAAGTTATAGCAGCGGCAAAAGATGGTCTGTCTGTGAGAGTTACAGAGCACACACTCTGCAAACAGTTTTTGATAGGACAGGGTCAGATAACCAGCTTGCTTCATCAACTGAAGACACCGTTTTTTCAAAGACTATGACTAATAACTGGGTAAGTTACTAGAAATGAACAAATAGTCCTTCTCAGCCATTGCCCATAATCAGCTAATTTTTCCAGCAAATTTACAGGTATCATCGGCTTATGGGAACCAGCACCTGGTGATACATAGGGGATAATTACGGAAATGTGGGAGGCCTCTCCCAGAACACTGGTCATTTTTCAGGGTACCGTGCCAGGTTCTGCTCCACTCAGGGGGGAAACCTTTGCTGCGCCCGGAATGGCATACTACGTGCTCTGCAGTATGCTTACGTACCTGGAAAGGGCATCAGCTGGGCAGTCCTACCAGCCTGTGTTCCATCCTGAAAGCCAAGAAGGGAATTCAGGGAATTCCGTCAGAAAGTCATGAAGTGGGCCTCAATGTTTGGCTAGGCTACTATTCTACTATTCCAGAAATTTCTTCAGGTTGGCCACCGGATCTACGTATTTTAAGCGATAGTAATTAATTTGTGATTAATTCCGTCCAGATCTTAAAATTACAACAACAAAAACGTGCCAAATATTAACCAAGCATAATGTGTACTTTTGCTGGGGAAGGTGAATGGTGTTCTTCATCCATTTGAAGTGCTGTCCTCTCCTTGGCTCTCTGTCAGTGGTACTTGTTTTACCTACTCCCATACAGATCCCACTTGGTTTTTGGGCTTCACTATGGAAACTGTCATGGACTATTTCCCCAAGCTCCGATTTTGGGTTGGATGACATTGGTTCGGCCTGGATAGTATGAAGTATGTTTCTCTTATTTGGAATTCTTGGGTCCGGGCATTTGGATTGTTGGCCCATATTTGCGCTTCATTTATTCTTGAAAATAGTATCTCTGCTATCTGTAATAGGCATATTTTGATCTCGGGAGACATGTAATTGGCATTCCACACAGTCCTTGCACTTGTCTACTGCTATCTTCATTGCTACCCATTCAAAACATTTTTCATATTCTGTGAACCCAGGTGAAGTAATGAGTTTTAATAAACAACAAAGATTCAAAAAACATATTAAGTGCAAATACAGATATATAAACTACTTCAGACAATAGTTACACTGGACCTATCTGAGGATAAAAAAATTCAGAAGTTTCTGAAAGGGCTGTAAATGTGAATGTTGTGATCATGAAATTGCTTTTATGTAACGAGAGTATGACCTAAATGTCTAATATGTCTATATAAATGACTTAAATGATATTTTGATGGTTTTACAATATTTGCATTACAGAACTTTACCAATTTTCCCATTGAGCCCATCTAATCTCTTCTCCTCTCATCTTCCCATGCAGCTGAATTCCTTATATATCTTTCAAGAGATAGTATCTTTAAAGCTCACATTATACATGAGCAAGCAGTCTTCATCTCTAAAAGAAGATGAAGAAGATCTTTCAAATCAGAAATCTGCGCATATTTTTACACCATTTTATGCCT
>OMKR01022712.1:2020-16446 GCA_900302355.1 Cyttopsis rosea | reverse complement strand
ATGAATTAGACATGGCCGCCGTCTCTAACTAGGCCACGACCATCACAAACAGCCTCAGACGAAGCTGCCGACAAACGAGAACAGAACGGGGAATAGAACCCCCAACCTAGTGCCTTGCTCCACCCACGGAGCCACAAAGGGAATAGAACCCACACCCGTCATTGTGGCTTGGACTCACACCGCCGCTGTAAGGGAGGAGATCTCACTGGGAAATGGACTTTCTCTGTGTTCCCGCCTCCGTGATGAGGGAACACGACAGTGCTGCAGGTACCACAACCTGAACTGGGATCAATAACCAATAATCAGTAATAACGAGGGCAGCTCCTTTCTGCTGAATGCTGCTGAGGCATGGATTACAATACTACTTTAATTCATGAGCTAGGGTATTTATTTACCCCTAGAACCCCTGAACCTGTGTTAGTGATAAACTATAGGGGGATAGAACCCCTGAACCTGTGTTAGTGATAAACTATAGGGGGATAGAACCCCTGAACCTGTGTTATTAGTAAACTATAGGGCAATAGAACCCCTGATCCTGTGTTATTAATAATCTATAGGGGAATAGAACCCCTGAATCTCTGTTATTGATAATTTATAGGGCAATAGAACCCCTGATCCTGTGTTATTGATAAACTATAGGGGGATAGAACCCCTGAACCTGTGTTATTGATAAACAATAGGGGGATAGAACCCCTGAACCTGTGTTTTTGATAAACTATAGGGGAATAGAAGCCCTGAACCTCTGTTATTGATAAACTATAGGGGCAAAGAACCCCTGAACCTGTGTTATTGATAAACTAGAAGGGGCTAGAACCCCTGAACCTGTGTTATTGATAATCTATAGGGGAATATAACCCCCGAACCTGTGTTATTAATAAACTATAAGGGAATAGAACCCCTGAACCTCTGTTATTGATAAACTATAGGAGGATAGAACCCCTGAACATGTGTTATTGATAAACTATAGGGGATAGAACCCCTGAACCTGTGTTATTGATAAACTATAGAGGGATAGAACCCCTGAACCTGTGTTATTGATAAACTATAGGGGGATAGAACCCCTGAACCTGCGTTATTGATAAACGATAGGGGAATAGAACCCCTGAACCCGCGTTATTAATAAACTATAGTGGGATGGAACCCCTGAACCTGTGTTATTAATAAACTATAAGGAATAGATCCCCTGAACCTGTGTTATTAATAAACTAAAGGGGAATAGAACCCCTGAACCCGTGTTATTAATAAACTATAAGGAATAGAACCCCTGAACCTGTGTTATTAATAAAGTAATGGGGAATAGAACCCCGGAACCTGTGTTATTAATAAACTAAAGGGGAATAGAACCTGAAGCAGATATCTTCAAATTACCCTTTATTTAATTCTCACTTGAATAACCAACTGATCATAGCTTTGCTCTGTATATTTCCATATAATTAGTCGTTGCTGTGTCTGCAATTCTCCAGCCTGCACGGGGCCACGCTACGCTCCATTCTGCTCCGTCTGTGTGTGTGTTAGTCGTAGAAAACTGTTTAATCTTATGTCTTCTATCTTGTACCTGCCGTCAAAAGAGTACTGTACACTGCTCATTATTTCTAAAAACACATCATGTATTGTATTATTGTATTATTGTATTATTGAATTATTGTATTATTGTATTATTGAATTATTGTATTCTTGTATTCTTGTATTATTGAATTATTGTATTATTGAATTATTGTATTATTGTATTATTGTATTATTGTATTATTGTATTATTGTATTATTGTATTATTGTATTATTGTATTATTGTATTATTGTATTATTGTATTATTGAATTATTGTATTATTGTATTATTGTAATATTGTATTATTGTATTATTGTATTATTGTCGGGGCGTCATCAGGATGTCGAAACCCAACTGCCTTGGTGCTCAGTCCGTATATGTCTCTGTTCTGCCACAGCTCCTGGCTCTCGTCTCCGGTGCGCCCTGTGGGGTGCGCGTGGACAAGGTGCCCAGCTGGTATTAAATTTACTTTGAGCTTTAAGATGTCGTACTTTGAATTATTTCTCTCCGTACTCAGCCAGCGAACCTGTAGGCTCCGGTGGAGGCCTAGTCCAAAGGAACTCTGCCACAAACCCCTAAGCCTGTGTTAATAATAAACTATAGGGGAACGGAACCCCTAAACCTGTGTTACAGCAATACTACACCTATTTTCAACCTTTTTCATATCAAGGACCCTCAGTTTGATCTGCATTAGGCCACAGACCAGAATTGATCAGATTTAGTTTTTAGTCTCTGGGATCCAATCGGAGCAGATCTTTCATGTTAGAGCTTATTACTCTAGTTCGGGAGATAACAGTGGAACTGGGAACCAAACAGTCGTTATCCGTCCTTCTCTAACGGTACGAATGTCTTGAAAATTAAATAACAGTGGATCATTTTGCTGGGGACCCCGTGGGACATCCTTGAAGGACCCCTGAGGGTCCCCGGAACCCACATTGAAAACCACTGTATTAAACAAAGGATATAACTCCTTTTTTTTTACTGTATTGCACTGAACGATCTGTGTTATTCAATGAAATAGAACCTCTACATCTGTACTCCGGCAAAACCAAGAGGGAATCAAACCTCTCCTCTGCACACTTTTGGAAAGTCACTCTGCAGCTGAGAGCCTGAAACACTGTGATGCAATTATCAGGAAGAGAGGACGTGTAGGAACAAGCTCCACCAGCCTCCACCATCCTCCACCTACCTGCAGGCATGCAGACCATAATAAACACCACCACATCACCACTGTGCTTGCACATAGGAAGCATATCCGTGTCCCTGGTGTCTGCACTGGGGGGGTTGTAGTCCAAACATTTACCGGTGGATTAGTGTTAAAAATGTCTCCCTGGTGTTGTTCGTAATCTCACAGAGACACAGGATGAAAATGAACTGTGCAGGTTTCATGTTGTGTTGCCTACAAATAGAGAAATAGAGAAATACAATCCATCTACTGTGGACCAGGCCGTGCTTAGCTCCGTTTTGCATTCAGTGTCATTTAATAAAAGCCAGTTTGGGGATAGTGTTGATTTAACAGAGATGGATTTATTGTCACTGGGGATCTAGAATTAAATCAATAAATAAAAGACACCATGGGTTCGACTCTGCATCTGCACACAACTAAAACATCTGTGAGCAATGACTACAATCCAACTAGATCAACAAAATTGTTTTTAAAAAATCAGACAGGAATGGCATTGAATAAGATGATGCACTGGCCTGCATGCAGCTCTGCAAAGATGGAGAACCATCCGCACCGAGAAGAAGCTGCTGCTCCATCCAGACAGCCCGTGCATGCAACCCTCCCTCCGCCCTCCACCCTCCGAGCCCCGGTGTGGTGGTGGTGGTGATGGTGCTTCTGCTCCGGTCCGGTTCTACTTACTGTCCGAGGCCATGGCCGCCCGGGTCCGCTCCTGCTGCTCAGCCGCTGCACGGTGCGCTGTGACGCCGCAGCATCCCGGAGCATCCTCCGGAGGTGTTACACCCAGATCTGTGACCTGCCGAATCCCGTGACGCGGCGTGTGATTCGCAGCTTCCGGAGAAAAAAAAGATCCATGTAGAGCAAAGGGGTGGGGTTCCCAACCTGCGGTCCGCGGCCCCACCTACGGGTCCGCGGAGGCATTGCTACTGTAGGAATAATTTTGGTGTCGATTTTAATTCATTTATTTTCCTTATCATTATGTTTTTTTGTTTTTATTTTATTTAATTTTTTAATAAATATATATACTGGGGTGTTTTTTTTTGTTTCTATTTATATAATTATTATATCATTATTACATTTGACATTCTCAGATCTGGACATTTTTGATATTTTTTATTTTATTTTATTTTATTGTCTTTATGTTGTGTAATGTGGTGTTGCTCCAGTATCTGTTTTGAATAAGGTGTGCTGCCTCCACACACAAAGCTCCCGACAGAAAAATAAAGTTCTTTCAATTGAAATTGAATTATTAGCTTTTTATATTTGAATTAAAAACGTTTGGGACCGCTGATTTAAAGGAGTGGTTTGAGAGTCATTTGAACTTATTTTTATTTGCTATTTGTGGACAGAATAACATTGGGTTCATATTGATGAGGTTATAAGAATATATTTGCAGAAAATACCGTATTGCAACGTATGGACCCTTTTGTCGAAAAATCATGTGTTTTTTTTGTAAATTCAGTGAACTGCACTGAACTTCAAATATCTGCAGCCGTCCTCTCACCTGGACAGGAGCGTTCAGGAGACAGGTCACACATGTCGGTGTAACACCTGGATGCAGGTAAGACGGAGCGTTCTTCTCTGGATTCGGGTGTTTAAACGGCAGTGGGACCGCCGGAACCGGTCAGGGTTTCTGGTCAACACTTTTGGTGCACCAACCCAAATCCAGAAGGAGGAGCGGTCAAAACCTGTGGAGGCCTCTCCCTCCCACCCCCCAGACATTTCAGAGTTATAATAAAAGGATGATGCACTTACCAGCAGTTTAAACCAGGATCTGTACGTTGGGGCGTTCCCCGTCTTTCTTGGAATCCGATCTCGGTTCTGTACTGATATCGCGATCGTCGGTTCTCCGCCGAGGCCGGGCCATTTCGGCTTCTTCAGACTCATATGAAGCTGGAATCCAACAGGATCCGGTGCTGATGGAAAATCAGGGAAAGAGGATGAATGGATGAATGAAATAGATCATCCTCCCGCACGAGCCAATGCGGCCCGTGGTGTCCTCATGGGACGAACAAGATCTGCATCTAAACCTGCGAGCCCCCAGTCCTTCAGAAATCCTGAAGAACCCTGCTGCTGAGTCCTCCTCGCACTGTATCTTTGAGGGTCTGAGCTGTACATACATTGCTCATCCGCAAGATTTTTCACTCCGCTGGATTATATAGGCCACCCCACCCCCCCACCGCCAACCACGCTCCAATCCAATTCCACGGGCCGTCACATCCAACTGAGATCCAGTCCAGTCCATTAGGAATCTCTCCTCCACTGCAGTAACAATCGTTCGAACAACCCATTCAATCTCTCCCCCAAACAAGTCAGATGCCGCGGCCCTCCGCCCCGGGGAGAGAGGCGCATGATGGGATAGCGGCCGACGGGAGCACGGGCACGCGGCCGCTCAGTTCACCGGTGGCACCGGGGCGGATTCAGCCTCCGGCGGAGACCAGTTGGCACCGCGAAGCTCATGTTTGGTGTTGAATTTCATGAAGTAGGCCTACTGAGGCGAGAGAAATGGAGGCGGCTTGTTTCAGCATTACAAACAAAAATATCCATGAGGTTTGAAAATACATACCAATAGAAAATACATACCAATAGAAAATACATACCAATAGAAAATACATACCAATAGAAAATACATACCAATAGAAAATACATACCAATAGAAAATACATACCAATAGAAAATACATACCAATAGAAAATACATACCAATAGAAAATACATACCAATAGAAAATACATACTAAATAGAAAATACATACCAATAGAAAATACATACTAAATAGAAAATACATACCAATAGAAAATACATACTAAATAGAAAATACATACCAATAGAAAATACATAGTAAATAGTAACACTACATACACACAAGCCTGTGTTTTGGATTCAGCTCGTTTTGGTTTTGTTCATGGTGTTTTCATGAGACGGGCATCTGCCCTGGTGGCTTCGCGTTCGCTGCCTTGAAGGAACAGCGTGACAGAGCGAGTATTACTGATGGATTTTCCTCTTTGGTTTCTCTCAGCTGGGGGTTTGGACTTCTGCCATTTTATGACTTGAGCCATTTTATGACTTGAGCCCCTTCAGTTGAAGATTTACACGAGAAGATCCGGACATCCCCCGAATACGTGGCGCACCGCGCGTCGTTTTGTGCGTCACCCAGGGAAAGGCGCCACCAGCCTCATTAGAGCTGCTTGACTCATGAAGCTCCATCACTGCTCCCACTGCAGAAAGACCCCAAACCACACTCTCTAAGTAGTGAAGTCACTTACACAGACAACAAGTATAAATCACTCCTCACAGCAAGAAGGTCCTGGGTTCGATTCCCGCCTGGGGCACTGTTGGCACCGTGCTCCGGTGGGGTATCTCCCGATCGGGGGCCTTTCTGTGTGGAGTTTGCACGTTCTCCCCGTGTTCGCATGGGTCTCCTCCAACATAAGGACCCAGACTAAAAAAAAACGTGCAGAACACTTCCTGTCCTGTCCCTGACCACGGCATGGACCCACCACCTGGAATTGGTCCCCGGGCGCCGACGAAGTGAGGGCTGCCCCTGGAGGACGGACGGCCAGGATGGGATAAATGCAGAGACTGTATCTCATCGTTCGCCACGTGTGTGGTAAATGTGTGATTAATAAATCATTCTTCTTCTCTTACTCTAAGACAATTAGCATAAAAAGGAGCTTAACAATCTGAAAAATAAAAAATTCAGTAATTATGATAGCAATAATAATTATAATGACAATAATATAATAAAATAAAACGAAAAAAACCAAAATAAAAAATTTCCAAATATACACAAATAACTGTAAATAGACAAAAATTACAAATAGCCAAATATATAAAAATATACAACCTGCAGAAATATATAGACTAAATGTTTTCCTTCGTCCGTGAGCTCCAGGCTCATTATAAGGCTTTTACTAGTACTTTATTCACGCGTCACCCTCCAGAGCCGAGCAGCCTGAGGTGGATGAGCGCGCACAGGCCGAACCCTGGCACCGCGGCAGGACACCTCAGCGGTTCCCACAGTGTCAGTACGGCAGCTCTGTGAGGCCACTGACCCGGAGGAAGCACTGCGGGAGGAGCCCCTGCACATTATTATTATTCAAGGAAATTCTATTTGCTGAATATTTTATTCACGTACATTTTGGGAAAGGTGAAATGCTCATTTCCATTAACGGCTTAAAAACAAGGAAAGTGATGTTGCACACTGTTAGATGGGAGATTTGTACAAACACACACCAAGCACCGAGCATTCTGACTCCTCCAGTTGTGTTATGGAAAATATCTGTCTAGTGCTGTCTATCTATTAAATTCACAGCCTTGCTCAGAAATATAAGCTCAAATGTAAGTTTACCAGTCGGCATGGTTTCCAGATATCTGCATTTTAATGCGTACGCTCTCCCAGTGAAACACTATAAACTGAAACACTACGCAGCTCCACGTCTCTCTGTGTCTATAGAAGGAATGTGTTCGTGGATCTGATTCACAAAGCGTCGCAGTAGAGACTGCAGAGACAGTCCAGCGTTCTTTCCATTCATCTTATATATACTGGGAGACACTAGGAGCTGCCCGGTACACCCAGTCTGCTACTGGTCTGGAATTGGAGGAATGGCAAAAAGCCAATTTAATGAAGACATTTCAAGGGGGTTCATATCAGAAAAAAATCCATTTCTGGATCATGTTTCTTACAGCATAAAAATCCTGAAAATAACATTGAAAATGTCCACCCTGGATCCTTCTTTCAGCACAAGACTTTGGTGATTTACTGCAGTTAAGTGGCTCGTGTCTCTTTGTTTAGTTTCCTTCTGGGATTTAACACCACTAAGTGTCTTCGTCTTCTTTGATTGGACCAAACACCTAAACAGCGGTGGTTTCGTGTTTTACTCACGTCTCTCAGCACGTTGCCTCCTCTTGTATAATCGCTTCATACCAGCGCAGTGAGACACATAACACTAACAAATCCAAAGAGCTTCATAAAATATGAGTTTTCTAACCCTTTTTCAATGAGGGCACTGATTCTGTATCCTAATTGTTGCAGTGGTACACTGTGCTGCAGAGCAGGGACCTTCGACTTGACACTGAGAGCTACTTTAAGAGAATAGGTTCTGTACTGAAATGTCACCTTTCTCTTTGCTGATATCTGTGAACTTTGCATTGCAAGGTTCACATTGCAGTACAATCAGCATGCGATAATCATAGAAGTTAAAAGACAGACGAGGATTTTATGGATTTTAAAGATTTTATGATACAATAATTATCACAAGACAAGAAAAATGAATCCACATTTCAAGTTCAAACAACCAGGAAATGCAAATGTCTCAATACTTTTGAGAGTTTTGATTTCCCTATATGGAATCATTTTGATAATCATCATCAAGTATTTGTCAGCAAGGGAGAGTAAGTCATATTTTAACCTCACTCTTCAATCTTCAGGTTCCACTCCCTCAGCTCCTCCGCTGAAGCCCTTCTGGTCGCGGAGGGTTGGCCCCCATGTGAAGCGACCAGTTTTCTGACCCCAGAGAGCAGCTCTTTGACCTGTGGGAAGCTCAGGGCGTTCCAGGAGCTTCCAACGTCCAGAACGTAGTAGCGGCTCCCGCATTTCCGGATGAGGTCCTGCAGGGTGGCGTGGGCTCCGGCCACGTGCTCCTCAATGCTCTGTCGCGGTCGCTGACGGTTCTCCTCGCAGCGGGTGAACAAGACCACGGCGTGATCCGCCAAGCGCGGGCCCAAGATCTTCTGGAGCTGCCCCGCCATCTCGCTCTCCCCCTGGGTGAAGCGTTCCACCTGGAAGACCAGGAGGAACGCGTGGGGTCCCGGGAAGGCCAGAGCCAGGCACTGCCGGACCAACTCCGCCTTCTCCGCTCCGTCCTCGTCCCACAGCTCGGGGGTGTCCACCACAACGAGCCGTTTTCCTTCCCAGGGGACCTGCCTGCTCCGGCAGGCAGAGGTCGGCTGCGGGCCGTCCCGGCACGGCACCGCGCCTGGGTACTGCTTCCCGGCTCTCTGGAGAATCAGATCGGCAGCACACGTTTTCCCGCTGCCAGACAAACCCAGCAGGACGATGGAGATCTTCTCTGTGTTGTCACCTTGAACAATGACAGGTTGATTAGGATACAACATACATTATTAATATATATGTATGTATTATATCGAAAATGAATTAGCCCACTGACAACTCGACACAGGAGCTATCTTATGGTTGGTTGGATAGATGGATGGATGGGTGGATGGATTGAGTAATGGGTGGATGGATAGATGGATGGGTGGATGGATGGATGGATGGATGGGTGGATGGATTTATTAATGGGTGGGTGGATGGATGAATGGATGGATGGATTGATTAATGGATGGATGGATGGATTGATTAATGGGTGGATGGATGGATGGGTGGATGGATGGATGGTTGGATGGATGAGTGGGTGGGTGGATGGATGGATGGGTGGGTGGATGGATGGATGGATGGATGGATGGATGGATGGATGGTGGGTAGATTGGTGCATGGGTATTTTAGGATCTTCTCTGTTACCATTTGGGGTGTTGAGCTGCAGCCGGGTCACAGCAGTGTGGCTCCTTAGCGCCTCCTCCAGGCTCTCCCTCTTGGTTTCGTACCTCCTCCTCTCCATCACCTCCGTCCTCCTTTCCTCCGCGTGCTTACACCTCATCTCCTCCACCTCCCTGGCTCTGCTTTCCTCTCGCTGCTGGACCTTCTCCCTGAAGGCCTCCTCCCGCAGCTCGGCCTCTGAGAGCTTCAGCCTCAAGATCTCCACGGCCGCGTCCTCCGAGCTCCTCCTCTGGGCCTCGATCAGCATATCCTCCGTGTAACCGCCCGCACCGTGCACACTCAGCATGTGCTCCACCATCTCAAGCAGGGCGCCCAGCTCGTCACTCATCGACGCACCGGATTCGGAGAAGCGGCAGTACCTTCCATCGCACACATTCATCAGCTCCAGGAGACCATCGTCCATCACATCCACAACCCCGCTGCCCTCCAGCGAGAGAACGAGGAGGAATTTAAACACCTCCGCCCCAAAGTGTGTCTGCAGGACCTCCGTCATTCTTCTCACTTGCTGTGTGTAGCATCCGCCTTGGATCAGCAGCAGAAACATGCTGATTCCCTGGACACTGGTCTTGAAGGACTGATCTAATGCCTGGATGATCAATTCCCTTGTCGTGTCTTGTTTGACAGCAATAGGTAGTAAGCTCAGTGACCTTCCATCCACCGACACACACATCTCTTGGCCTGGACCCACAGAGATCAGTGGAACCCTGTTTCCTGAAATCTCCTGCAGCAGAGCGCTCAGAAGAGACCACTCCTCCTGCGTGGACAGGACCACCATGGACCGCTTCAGCTCAGTGGTATTGTCTGCAAACCAATAGACTGGTAATAAGCTCCAGGAACGGGGCCAGAAAATATGTTTTTACTGAGTCACTACATTAGTGTTACTGTGTGTTATTACTAATGTGGAATACAATCTGAATATTAACTGTCAGATTACTTTAATCCTGGGCTGGGCGATATTGACAAAATCAAAAATCTTGATATTTTTGACAAATGTTACAATATTGTGGGGATAACTATTGCCGCTTTCATGAGATATTTACACACAATAAATATTTGAGAAACAGTCATTACCAAGCAGGTGGAGGCATTGATTAGAAAAGCTAGAAGTCTATGAAGTTCAGAAAATACACCCAGCGTGCACTTTATTAGGTCCACCTGTACAATCCAATGTAATCCAACACATCAGCTCTGCCATACATTTACTTTATGTTCCTATAATGTTCATGGTTTTTTGACGCTGTCATAGAGGTGTTAATTCAATCCTATGTTTTAGCATGGAGGTCATAGCTGCTGGTGGTGTTGTACTGAGCTGCATTATGTTCAGAGGTGTTTCTAATATTCTGCAGTTCAGTACAACACCACATTTAACTATGACCTCAGTCATGAACATATTGAATTCACACATTTCCGACTCTATGTCGACACAAACTGAACATTATAAACTTGATAAAAGTAGAATTCATGGCAGAGCTGGTGTATTGGATTTGGTGTATTGTATTGTACAGGTGTACCTAATAAAGTGCATACTGAGTGTATATACAGTATATAAATATCACAATATCACGATGTATCACGATAATATAATATATATGACAAAAATTAGTCCCATTATCACAATATCAATTTCATACTGATATATCTATATATTGACTATTTTCTATGTTTACATTGAATTACATACATACAGAAGACTGACCATACAGTACATTAATAATATAGCATATAATTGAATGCCATCCATGTATAATCTCGAAGCCTCCTAACACAAATCAAATACATAACAAGTAATAAGATTACTCACCATGTGCCATATCCTTCGTTGCTGCTGTTTGCTTGTGTGTCTCTAGTTCCTTATGGGTCTCAAAATATTTAAAACCTGATTCTCTGGCTCCAAACCAGAGCTCCTGGGGGTTAATAGGGAGATGCTATCTGCATTGCATTCATGTTCTGCTGATGAGGAAGTGCATTCCTCAGATCAGGACTGGATATGTACACCACCAACCCTTATGCCGTGCACGGTGCACCACGCCTCAGTGGAATATAAATGCATTTCTCATCTCATGCACTGCTGTGGGTGTGAATTCTGCAGGATTTGAGTATTTGAGTACATGTTGATTGAAGCAAAACCTCTGGACCGTTGGGCTCCCTGTATACATGGTGCCATGCCATTGTTCCGACGGCCCATTATTCCGAAATCCCAAAATGAAACTGAAACCAGAAAAATGTCCCATTGGACATGTCCCATTGAGCCATTGGACATGGACGACACCCTAACCTGAACCCTAACCACCTCTAACCCTAACCCTAACCCATCTCCAACCTTATACCTAAATGTAACCATCTCTAAGTTTAAACCTAAACTTAACCATCTCTAACCCGACATTCTTCGGACTATTGGGGTTTCGGAATAATGGGCCGTCAGAACAATGGGCAGTCCCCATATACATCCACACACATTCTCATGTACATACCAAGGTCTCCGGCTACAACGCCCACAATAGCCTTTATTCCCCCTCACTGTTGTTATTTTTTGCCTACTGAGTTGAAAATCCATTGAGTCACAGTCACTTTACTTTTCCCACACGAGGCAATGCCAGACATACTGTAATTGTGGCAGCATTTAGAGACAATCTGCCTGAAATAAAACATTTAGAAATCAGTCTGTGTTAGAGGTTGGATCTGGTGGGATGCTGGGTTCATCCTCTGAGATTAGATTTAATATGACCTTTATAGAGTGTGTGTGTGTTACTGTGTGTGTGTGTGTGTGTGTGTGTGTGTGTAACCCCCCCACTTCAGGAATGCACTAAACCCCAACAAGAGGAATGATGACAAGTGTGTGTTAGTGTGTGTGTGCGTGTTACTGTGTGTTAGTGTGCGTGTGTTCCTGTGTGTGTTACTGTGTGTGTGTTACCGTGTGTGTGTGTTATCGTGTATGTGTACATGTTACTGTGTGTGTTAGTGTGTGTGTTACTGTATGTGTTATTGTCTATGTGTGTGTGTGCGTGTGTTTGTGAATTCACCACTATGCGCCGCACAAGGAAAGAACAGGAAAAAAAAACAATAAACAAATTTAACAGATAATCAACATGACTCCTTACACTTGTTACCTGCTTCATCAACAAATAATCGGAATTATGTTCAATTATGTTCAGAATCTTCAAAATAAAGTAAACAAACATGAGTGAGATCAATACAATTTTAAAAGAAAAAGTTAAAAAATGTAAAAAGGATTGATATAAAGGAAAATAAGCAATAATAATAATAATAATATTGATAATATAAAAATAAAAATGTTTTTTTTCTATTTAAAGTGGTAAGAGGTAACCTTTCCACGA
Source organism: Cyttopsis rosea (assembly GCA_900302355.1). Lineage (NCBI taxonomy): Eukaryota > Metazoa > Chordata > Actinopteri > Zeiformes > Parazenidae > Cyttopsis > Cyttopsis rosea. Next base: position 3,825 of record OMKR01022712.1, on the reverse strand, counting down.
GTGGTATTATTGTTTGCTGATCGCTTTACGTTTCCCTCGACGCCGAGCTCCGTGAAGAAATGCGTCGCTGTCAACCATCCCATGTTTCTCGGGATTTTCCAGCCTTTTCCTTTCTTTCCCGCTGTCCTCTCGCTTTTTTATTTCCCTGAATTTGAACCTTTCAAGAAACGACAAACGAACGGTTGTCTCCACGGCGATCTCTCGACCCCTCCCCGCTCCACTGGACGGTCCGTTGTGCGTCACGTAAAAATATATTCATGATTCCTCTTATTTCTAATTCCTCATTGAAATGTCATCCCTGTGCATTTCTGCAGCCCTCATTTAATGTAACAATTTGGTGACGCACTTCCCGCGACGCGCTGCCGTACATCCATCATATTCCCGGGGATTCGTACCCGGTGTCGGTCTGTGAAATCGGCGTTTACAGGGAACCAATCTAAACGCCGACGGCGTCATTCTATAAGAAAAAATATATACCACACACTCAATGTAGCTCCATAGGGTTCTTTATTCATCGGGGTATCTGCCATGCAAACATTTGCACTGATTTATAAAAAGTAATTAGTCCACGTGGGTGTGGCTCTTCAGATCACATGTTCAGATGGCGTGTGCACCAGGTGTAATAAATACATCACCACAGGCCAGAATACACAATAATATCATACAAGGAAAACAAATATGAAGAAAGAAGAAGAAAAAAGGAAGAAGAAACATGGTGTCATTATTCTATAGCCATTACACGGTGCAATCAACATTACCTTCCTAATGTTCAGGAAAAGCGGAAGAAAGTTGTCTATTGTCGCTTTAAAAACAACGGTAGCAATGGACGCCCGTTCAGACTGACGTGCCTCGGCACCGTTCGCGCATGCGCACCGCCGCCTGGCGCAGTCGGGGCCGGCTCCAAACGGGACGATACCACCGGGACGCGGGGGGGAGACGGGGGTGACGCCACACGCCACCCGAGGCCAGACCCGTGTTTTTAAACACTCGAAAGGGTGTGAAGCTGAAACAAGTGAAAAGGGCGCAACGTTGCGGCATTTCAGTAAAAACACAGCGATGTTGTCGAGCGTCACGAAAAAAGAGAAAAGTAGCGGTGACCGGAGCGCAGCCCCGCCGAGGCGACGTGGTGCGGTCGGTTGCTACGCGGTCCCGTGTGTGGACGTCCTCCAGACGGAGTCATATCTCATCGCGGAAAAACATGTCCTCCGCCTGAAAAGAGCGCGTTTGGACCCCGAACGTCATTTAGTTTGAAGCGATTGACGATGGCGGGCGTGCGGGGACTGAGCAGGAAGCATCCCGGGATGAACCCGGCAGTCAGGTAGCGGCCGCGGCGGCTTGTGTGTGTGAGCGATGCGGCGTCGATCTGCGTCCTGCTCCGTTACCCAGCTCGTGCTTTGGTCTCTTCTTGAGTTTCCGTTTTGCATTCTATTCATGTTTCATCTTCTTTATTTTACCCATCTGCTTGTTTCTGTATGATGCCTGCCAATGTTCTCCTTGTACCCTCTATTATTATTCTTGTTGTTGTTGTTAGAATAATAATAATAATAATTATTATTTATTAATTAATTTTTTATTATTATTGTTGTTAATACTATTGTTATTGTTATTGTTATTGTTATAATAATAATTATTATTATTATTGTTGTTATTATTATTATTATTATTATTATTATTATTATTATTATTATTATTATTATTATATAATAATAATAATAATAATAATAATAATATTGTTGTTGTTGTTGTTGTTGTTATTATTATTATTATTGTAATAATAATTATTGTTATTATTTTTATTATTAAAA
>OMKR01022706.1:5409-15425 GCA_900302355.1 Cyttopsis rosea | reverse complement strand
TTTACGAGTAGTTTTGGCAGTGTGGTCCGATTCCTCCAGACTCTGGGACCTTGATTTCCAAATGAAATGCAAAATTTACTTTCATCTGAAAAGAGGACTTTGGACCACCGAGCAACGGTCCAGTTCTTTTTCTCCTTAGCCCAGGTAAGACGCTTCTGACGTTGTCTCTGGTTCAATTGGCTTGACACTAGGAGTGCGACACTTGTAGCCCATTTCCTGGACACGTCTGTGCGTGGTGGCTCTTGATGCACTGACTCTAGCCTCAGTCCACTCCTTGTGAAGCTCCCCCACGTTCTTGAATCGGCTTTGCTTGACAATCCTCTCAAGGCTGCGGTCATCCCTGTTGCTTGTGCACCTTTTCCTACCACACCTTTCCCTTCCAGTCAACTTTCCATGAATATGCTTTGATACAGCACTCTGTCAACTGTCAAGTCAGCAGTCTTCCCCATGATTGTGGTTGTGTGTGCTGAACCAGACTGAGAGATTAAAGGCTCTTTGCAGGTGTTTTGAGGACATCTTTGTGGCCCTCTGTGAAATATTATAATATTTTGAGATACTGGATTTTGGGTTTTCATGAGCTGTGAGCCGTAATTATCCAAATTAAAATAAAGAAATGCTCAAAATACTCGGGTTTACATGTAATGAGTCTAGAATATATACAATTTTCACTTTCTGAAATGACTGACAAAAATATTGAACTTTTTCACGATATTCAAATTTTATGAGCTGCACCTGTATAAACTAAGCTGTTGTGGAAGACTCACTGATCTAACGTTACACACACACACACACACACAGGACGCGCGTTGGCACGGCGTCTGCAGATAATACTAAAAATAAACGGAAATAATGCGACAGATATGAAAATCCGACTTAACATATTTGCAAAATTTAAGATTCATGATTCTTTCATTCACTGAAACCTTGAACTCGAACACGATCGGCAAACATTGTTAAAATGCTTCTAAAAAGCCGTCCTCTGAGCAGTCTAAACATTTATATGCCTCACCTTGTTGCGCCGTAGCGGTGTGGTAGCAGACACCAAATGTTGTAATATAATCCATGAATGGTGCCATCATGCAAGTTTTTCATCATACTTAAGTTGTAAATAAAAGACGTAAAGTGTTTTTCTCATCTGCGCTGTGATTGGCTCAGAGACAGAGCAGGCAGGACATCCGGTGACGCGCGCTCTACGTTCTCACTCGCCATTGGGCCCCAACCTGTTTACCTGTCACGGATTTCTCTAAACAACACAGTGCAAATTTACAATTTAAGTTGTTATTTCTGCAAAAAAGTTATAATAAAATAACTGTCGGATCTTTTCACATCTTTTCATGTCATGTCTTCATATTTTGCACAAAATTATGAACAGTAGAATCAATAAGAGTATCGGTAAGTATCGGTGTCAATAAGCAGCATCAGTATCGATATCGGTATTGATAAAATCCTCACGATACCCATCCCTAATTACTAACAAGACCTCTCTCTTTTGAGTTGATGCATCTCAAGCCAGGGTGTACACACCAACACCATATAATCAATAATGGTAACACATACTGTCTAATTTAACACCCCGCCCCCATTCCAATCACGCTCCTCTTGGACTGCTTCAGATATGAACTAGTAGCCCAGGATCTCCCAAAAGGGAAAGACAGAGAGAGAAATGTTGCCTTTGGAGAGAAGATGTCCCGCACTTACAGCTCCCTAAGGCAAGGGGTAGTGGAAAAATCTTGGATGAAGGCCAGTACAGAATACAATAGACCCTCCCCCTTCCCTATGGGAACTTATTGGGATAGGGGGGTGAATAGACAGCATAAAAACGATGCAGTTGAAGAGGTAAACCAGAGGTGTTAGAACTCTCATTACATGTATTGATCTACTCTGTGCGTTATGACACCATTTGTCATTGCACTCTCTACAACCAATGGGGACTCATGGGTCATGGTGTGGGACTCCCATCTGACTTGGAGATTTATTTTTGTTTAGTTTTGCACATGTGAAGTTCAGCTTTTTATCTACGAAAATAACCCCACAAATCACAAAAAGGAGTATCCTGGCATGAACTGGGTCGTGGGCCATTTCTAAAGCATGCAGAAAGGCACCCAAAATACGAGAGACCAAATAGAACACCAGGAAGTTAATATTTCTGTTAACTGCTTTCGAAAGCTGGTTCATTAGGTGCATTTCCCTGGGTTTTAGATGGGGAAAAATATTATCCAAATTCAGCCCATACTGAATTGCCATGAAATAAAGCCGATTGGCCTTTGCCTGGTTTGTTAATTAACCAGGTGTACTACACAGGGACCCAACCCCACCTCAATGACAAATACTAGATATAGGTCGTAAATGCGTATATACATGCTTATAGGGGCTTTTCCCTAGCAGTGAAGCCCACTAAACCCTCTCCAAAGCACCTTCTGGACTCGATTTCATCCAAGCTGTAATTAATTTACTGACTGGATTTGTTGGGCCTAATCCCACTGAACTCCACTGAGTGGCCATTTGTTTGTCCTGCCTAGAGATTGCATATGGCATTCGCAGGGTAGCAGATGCACCTGGTGCTGTGCAGCCAAGCCAATCCATTTGGCTTCATGGTATTTGTTATGAAGCTAATCTACTCACAAACCAAAGCCTCTTGCAACATGCAGAAGAAGATTCTTTGTTTTCATTATAAAAGAGAAGCAGCGCGTTAGTCATTTCTCAACACACTAATTGAGTTCCATTAATACATGAATTGAATAAATTTGAAAACTCAAACAAATGCTGTGTTTCGGGCAAATCTGTGTCTTATATATAAAACTTGGTCTTGTATGAAGTCCAAATACTGTATCTCAGTTGCACTGAAGGCACTGTTTCTGGCTGAGTATTTTGTAGCTGTGGTGTGTTCTTGGTTTGGGAGCCATGACTGCTTGCATCTTAGTCCCAACACAGTTCCCAACAGCATCTAAAACTCATGCAGTGTTTTCAAAATGTTCATATGCCAGAAATGTCTTAATGTCTTAAAACAAATTTTAATTACAATGTTGCTCAGATACATCATTATAGTACGCTGTGTATGTGTTTGTTGTGTTGGATGCATACACGTTAGACATACAGTCTACTCTATTTACACATGGCACATTGCAGGATGACAAAGATCGGAACTAGTGTGTTAGAACAAGCACAGCACACGTCGCCTATTCATTGCTGTTCGAAATGATCAGCCTGGGCCCCCTTTGACGACCTCTTTGGCCAAGTTATCGGAGCCACTAGGGCCACTTGTTCGGGGGTGATTCATCAATTGCTCGGACGTAGTGCTTCCTGTGCATTTGTGCGTGACAAATTTCATTGTCATCGGACATCTGCCCGGCGGCGGCAGAAACATCCGCTCACCTGTCAGGCAGCGTGAAGCTCCTCGCTAAAGGGGGCCCACGAACCAGACGTCATTTTTGTCCAGTTCACTTGGTTTTGAGGGAGTCCACTTCTACAATCGAGGATATACAAACTCTTGGAAATCAATGTGACAATTTGATTAGGTTGACAAAGTGAATTTGACAATGCTCGAGAGAGAGACCTCAGGCCTTGTGCATTGTTGTGCGTTTGACTCTGGTTTCATGTCAATTTAATCAAAGAAATCCATTTTCTTTTCAACGCATCAATTTCATGTTACCTCATGTTGCAATCATAGTTTTTCTGCTACCACCACAATGGGAGCTGTCAAGGTAGTTTACCATCCAGCATTTACTCCCCAGTGCTTAGATCTGTTAAACTGGACCTGCTAATTCAAACCAGGGACCCAAACTCCCGCGACATCAGTTTTGATCGAAGCGCGATTCTCAAGAGTAATGACGGGGCAGGGTAGCCTGGGAACCAGAACAATCTGTGAGCTCATTTCATTTGCTCTGGCAGATTGGTATGGCCACCCTCCCATTCAAACAGATTTCCACCTGAGCATTTTATGGTCGAGCCAATCACAGTCGCCATTTTCCATCGCTCAGCGCTATGTCCCACATGTCGCTGCTCCGATTGGTTGCAGGTCTATTCATTTGGGGTGGGATTCTAGCGCAAACCGGCTAACTGATTGGTTGTAGGTCTATTCTATTGCATAGAATCCAGAGACATCCAGACACATTTTGGTCTACGCCCGTTGGTTTACGCCCCTTGGAAATCGAAAATGAATGGAGAGGTTCCAGACCAATACGCATTTGCGAATTGGTCTGGCGATGCCAGGGTAGGATGACGGTACAAAGCAAGGGGTTTCTTATGCAGCCCATGGGGACTGTAGCGTTTTCAGGACAGATGGTCCTTTCTAGCGTCAAGTGCTTAATCTTGATGATGACAGTAATGGGACAATTCAAGACAGCCGCTCCAGCGCTGTAACAGTGGCTAATGAATGGGGGTAAGTGACCTTGCACATGCTTTGACGACCTGAGAGATCGTCTCCCATGTGCCGGCTACTGATGTGTTTCAGGGCCTTCTGGGCGCTATGACACACTATATTATGTGCACAATCAATTTTCATTCATTTTCTCTCCCTTAATGCTGTTTTTATTTATTTTTTATCAACAGTCGGTGATGCTTGTGACAAAGGGCTGTTTTCATCGATCTGGAGGGGCGCAGTTTAGAACAAATGACCTTGCAGAGATAACAACTGCGGTGCCGACTCATTTCTACAGCCATGGAATTTAGAAAAATGAGCTGGAGTTCTTAATGTGTGTAGTGCCGCCGGGAATTCTGGGGCCAAACGACGAAATATCACACCGGGCACCATTGACATGCCACATGTGAGGCACATTGCCACCCTGCCTGAGCGCCTGACAAACCACCTTTCCTAAGATTTTGATTACTCTAAAAGGGGGGTATTTGCCATGTGTACATTAGTTTCTCCATTGATTTCTGAGAAAAAGAAAATATTTGCCTATTATTAATACAGTAGGTGTCAAAATCAATACGTGCACAAGCCATTGGCCACAAGCCATCTTTAACAGTAAGCCAATTAGTCTAATAACAATATGCATAAGTTAACCGTATCAATTAAACACTACAGTAAGTAGATAGCAAAAATGAGTAGACAGTCATACATAATTTATGATTAAGAATATACAGACTCTCTAAATGTTTAGGATTTCGTCACATAAATCGAAAAATTCTTGGATAAATGAGTTTGACTTCTGAAGATTTGTTTTTGAACAATGATCTATCATCTGTCGCATAGAAGTGATTAACTACATTTCAGATACCATTTCGGCTTTCATATCCATATAAACATATAAGCCAAGCTCACCTCTGCATGATATTGGGGAGTCTGCTCAGTGGAGAAGAGCACTACTCTTTTAGCAGCAGCAGTTATTTTACATTAATCACCGGGGACAGTTTGACATTTAATAGGAGAGGATGCTGCACCTCTATTGTTTTAAAGGAATTTCGGAGATTTCTGAGCAAAAACGTTGTCTCACCAGCCTCCATCTCACTTGTCTCTCTCAAGATTTTCTTTTGAGATTATAGTTGGAAATGTTCTTGTTTATTTAGAGGTTTATTTTTTATTGTAATATTTTAGGTTTAGTGTAAATTGCCAATTTCTCTATTTTGTACTTAATTGTTAGTTTTGTTAGATTGCCAATTGCAAATTTGTTTGTTCATTGCCAGTTTTTATTTTATTTTATTCTATGTATTATTCTATGCTTTATTATGACTCTAACACCGCAATTTCCCATCGGGGATAAATAAAATAATGAAGTAAATAAGTAAGTATCTATCCTTTAAAAAGAAAGCCAACTTTGAAACAACAAAAACAAAAAAGCCGACTCCATGTCCACTTGTGGGCCTTCCCATTGTGTTATAGGTAATTGATATGGGGCAAAGATTACAGAACACAATTTCATTTTTTATTACTCCAGTAGGCATTTACACGAACTGTTGTCTCGTTATTGAAAGGAAAACAACATATAATTTAAACAATGATAACTAGTGTAACATGGTTTTCGTCCAGGCCCGGCCCAGCCAGTGGTCAAATCCAGTTATGAGCCATTAAAAACCACCAAACATTTCACCTCCTGACTCCAAAGTCTATTCCAACCCTTGCACAGTGAAAATCCCTGTTTGCAGTAAAATGTGTTCTTGCGTTTCGACTGAGAGACTGACTGGATGCGGTGTTGTCGCAGCGGGGTGGTGTTTAAAGTCAGCTTCTTCACAATACGTTTCCGGTAGCTTTTGCAACTCAAAGGGAGCACAGTGTCAGATATGTCAGGAGGATTGATATATATATATATATATATATATATATGCCAAATAAATAAATAAATAAAAACCATTGGGGTTGGTTGCTTTTAAGTGATCGTCTTGCTGTCAGCATACCACGGAGCATCAAACCAAAATATTTTGATTGTGCCAAAGCATCAGTGCTCCCCTCTATGAACTGGAGCAGCACTGCAATGTAAAATTTGCATTGCAAGTCACTGATAAAGGGGGCTCGCCACAGTGACATAATGGAACTTTTCCATAAACATGAATGGCCCAATTAATGGGCGAAAAAGAAACAACAACAGTGCAACAGTGCTGTTTTGCTTTGCTCCAGGCATAAACACTCCATGAGCATGTTCATGGTGAAAATGTAAATAAGTGATGAAGAGGAGCTCGCTGTTGCCATGACTGGTCACTTTGTTTGAATAAGCATATTTAGCCTAATACCCCCTGTCAGTGTTTTCCCTGACTCACACTTTGGCGGAGACCTCAGGTTGGATGGAAGAACGCAGCTCGGGACAACAAGGGTTCTCCCGGGACTACCCTGTCTCTACGAATTCCCTTTGGAAACCAAAAAGCCAGCGGCTTTTGATTTCCCGACCACGTTGCTGCGCGAGGAGACGCGTCGGCAAGGTTGGCACGCACTGGAGGGCAAAAAAAGAAAAATAACTAATATCATCGGAGCAGAACGCCTTACATCCGCTCCCAAGTCTGTTGATGCAGAACAAAGCTAAATCAAGTTACAGAGTCCTGGAACTGTCATGTTCTGTATACCTCAAACGACTGGGGACCTCGCTGTTGCCGAGCGGCGCTACACCTTCTGAAGACGGTGATGAAGTCCGTGGGAGAACTGGGGCGAGTGCAGCAAGGTCCCCTGGAAGCTGAAATGCTGAAGTGACCGAAAAAAGGGCTTCAGAAACCCTACGTATGTTAGATTAGCATTCTTTAAGTTCAAAATTCAGAGCTTCCTGCTTCCTTGCAGTTTCACGGTGCTCCAAGTCCTTTGTCCAATATATGTTGCAGTTGGGGTTTGTAGCGGGTGGGTATGGGCAAGGGTGAGGTGAACTTTTAAGTTGTAAGTGAAAAGCCAAAAAGCTTAAAAAAAAAAGAATCATCATCTCAGTGAAGGGAGGAGCAGAATTGGGTCGGCTTTGGTCATCGTTTGGAAAGGAGAGAATATCAGAAAGACACACAAACGTAATGGTACGATCAGACCGCTGGCAACGGGGCTGCAGCGTTAAGCCAAGCAGCTCTTGGCTCGTCGCCGTCTGGTCACACCGCCGGCTCATTTGCATAAAGTTGAAACCTGCTCAATGTTTTTTGTCGCCGTGAAGCTGTCAGTTCGGCGCCGGTCCTCGCTCCGCCCCTTGCAGCCGGATGAAGCCGAGCTCTGTTTGAAATGCATTGCGCAATGCGTCGCCGGCGGTGTGATCGTACCATAAGGGTCTGACACAAAATAATGCACAAATGCAAATACAAATGCACTCCCCTATTGCCTCTCTCTCTACACTGTGGCATTGAAACTTCCAGCAGCCAAAGTAGTAAAGACAAAGAGGCACACACTGCGCCCAAACCAACAAAGGGTCAGGAAGCATCTATTTAAACAGCAGACCCTACTAATGCATTTTGGGCAAATGTCCGTCACATACCAGTTTAAAGTGTTTTCTCAAGCTTGCGAGTAGATGCAGACTTCTGATATATAGTCTTGGACCCATGAAACTCACCCACGGCATACCTACGGCAGCTATTCAATACAGAACTATAAAGCAGCCTTAAGACTAGGGGATGCTGTTGATTTCAACACCAAGTCACTGCGCTTTGAACATCTAAAAGCCAGACACTCTAAATCTAAAGGACAAGGGACAAATACAAGTACGTATTCATCTAAAAGTGAAAAAAAAAAAAAATTCATGAATTCAATCACTCATGGTCCAGCTAAACATTAGTAAGTGGCAGAGCTGTGACGCTGCTGGAAAGCACCTTGGAAGTGTGAGGTGTACATTGGGCTTAAAAGAGATTGTCGGCGCCAGGGCACAAAGTTAACTCACAATTTCCTGGGGCGTCGACACTCGGATGGAGAGGATCTGTGAGTTAAGTGAGCGTGGGTTCCATACAAAAACCGTCTGGCTGAGTAGGAGCCTGTGTTGTTTAATCGTCTTAGGGCTCTCTCTCCTCTCCCCGCCTGACGAACAGTCTTGGGTAATAACATGCACATTAGCTCAAACGCATATTCTCTGGGTATAAGGAGGAAAAAAAGAAGGAATCGCCCAAGGGGTAAAGTCATGTTGAGGACAGACACGCAGGTTCATTTCCACTTCTAAGCTTCCACAATGGAATGTTTTTTCCACAGGGCGACGCAAAACATGGCGCCTTCACTTCCAACGTATAAGGAACCCTCTCTGAACCTTAACCTGAACCTGAAGGTTCAGCGCATCGCCCTAAAAAGGATTTTCGACAAATTGAAAGACTGTTGAAATGGCAAAGAAATGGAGATATTATGACCGAAGGAAGCAGAGTCGACAGCAGAGATGAGAAAATATTTTGTTCTGGCAGTATTTGCATAACTCAGGGTTTGTGTGGTTGGCGAAGGAGCCCTGAACACGGCAGCGTTTATGACCGAATTTGATTCCGTTGGATGAGAACATCACAATGTTTGGCTCCGCTTCACGTAGCAAAGTGGATTCGCAGCGATGCCTTCGCGAAGAGCTCAGCTTTGGGAAACTTGTAAATAAGGTTGCCGCGGTTATCAGTGTTACCGGTGTTACACGGTGTTCGGGCATTCACCGATTACATTTGCCCACTGCCGTTTAGCTTTTGAAATTATTATTTTTATTTTTTTAATAGAAATAAAACCCATTTAGTAGAAAGTGTCTGCTCCGTCCGCACGCGCAGCAGAGTCGCAGCACAGTCTAGTCAGAGTCAGATTTCACTTAAAATGTCCAGTGTTACCGGTGTTGTCATGAGTTTATTAATCGGTGGGATAAATTCCTCACCATGGCATCCCTACTCATAAACACAAGTAAATACGGCTTTAATGACCAAAGCCGTGACAACTGGTGTCAAAGCATAACTTAAAATGATATTCTTCAATGCCCTCGGTTGCATCTTATCCAATGACATTTAGACCAATATGCTGAGTGGCCTACGCAGTCCCAGCACATCGGATGTGTTAGCGGAGCTTATGAATAGATAATCATCTGCAAACTGCACAATGTGTTTCTATATCTTGACCACAGTTGTAGCGGAGTCTTTTCCTTCCTTTGCAACCTCTTTCTCTCTCTCTTTTCAGACTCCGGAGACAATGTTCTGTCTATGTGGCGGCTTCCAAGTGCAGTGCAAAGAACCCCAGGCACACAGCATCTGGGTCTCTCACTCTCTCTACTCTCTCCTTATGATATAGATAAAGAGTAGAGTGAGCACCAGGGGTAGGAGAGAAGAGGAGGGGAGGGCAGCAGTTGGAAAAGGGTGGAATAAACAACATGGGAGAGAGTCCACAGTGTAGCTTGTGTTAGGGGAGGGTACATCTTCCCATCTTGACCCTTTCTTCATGTTCTTCTCCAAATATGAATGATCCGAAGACTTTTACCATCTGATCCATAGTCATTCTCCCCTCCCTCATGCACAGTAGACTATTACAAAGCAAATATCGTAACATTCGGGACTCACCCACAAGCGACACACCCCCATCGTATTCCCCCAACAACACTTGGCTTCATTGCCAAATGAAATTATTACTCTGCACAACCTTGGTGACTATTGCTTCACAAGAACCCATTCTCCACTGACCGTGACCCCCC
>OMKR01022700.1:33853-46632 GCA_900302355.1 Cyttopsis rosea | reverse complement strand
TTTTGTCCGGCGTGCTTTCTGCAAGGTGGGTGTGCGGTTTCGCCAAGCATCACAGTTTTCTATTGGTGATTTGAATCCCCGTCGCGAGAGTATTGGCCAATCAGAGACGGCGTTACTGAACGGTGGGCGTAACGTCTGGCAGCGCTGGCCGCTTAGTGACGTGAAATGCTGCCGTAACAACAAAGGATGGCAGACCGCAGACGAAGTTTTGAACTTGCGTTTTGCGCAATTACGCCATAAAAACACACAATGTCCGCACCGTCTGCGGCATAGTTTACGTCCCGTCGCACACGCAGCTACACTGTGGGCCGGGCCGGTAAGTGGTGTGAGCTTGGGTGACGGGTCTCCCCGGTGAGGCTAGCGGTAAGTTAGCCGGCTAGCCGGGCCACCGCTGCCGTCCAGGCTCGGAAATTAGAATCCATTTCACCGGCGGGAGTCGCTTCAGATGCATCGGCCATCAATGTTTTCATCCGCTTAGAGCGGTTCTGCCGCTGCATGCTCGTGCCATGGTAGGTTCGTCCCAGACCACATTAGATGGGTTAACCCAAGGGTGTCAAAAGAGTCGGCCCGCGGGTCGAGTTCGTCCCGCAGTGGGTTCCAAACCGGCCCGCGGGATCGTTTGGGCAAAGAGAGATAAAAAAAAAAACGAAACAAAAACAATCCAGGATATAAAATATGCACATTCAGGTATTCTATGTCTATACTGTGCAATACTAAGTGTATTGCATAATACAATGTAGAATGAGATGTGATTGTTTACAACATAAAAGTTTGTTTCCATTTTTTATTTTATTTTTTTATTTTTTTTTTAATCTTAAAGTGATTCTGTTTTTTATTTTATTTTTAGCTTTATTGCATTTTGATTTATTTTAATTATTGATTTGAAGTGTGCTGCTGTAACGCAATTCCCCTCCGGAGATGAATGAAGTATCTATCTAATCTAGATGCGTACAAAATGCGTACAATTAAGCATCGTTCTCTGATGATCTGTTGTCTCTTACACTTCTGTAGCTCCTTCCAAAAGCCATTGTGATTAAAGTTGGGAGATCGACTTCATATTAAAATGGTAAGGCCTTGCATAACTACTACCATGGTGTCCGACACACACACATCAGTCACTAGCTCAGTTTACCACACATATTGCACCTACAACTTATTTGTGTCCATTTCTTTTTACTGTTTCTACAGATCCGGATAGCTGCATTGAACGCAGCTTCAACAGCTGCTGATGAGTCTCAAGACCCCCTGAGAAGTCGAAAGAGTCAGACTAAGGAGGCTCAGGTATAAACAGAAGCACATTGCTTAAATAAATCACTGCCCTGTCTACTCATACTATTTGAACTTTGCTGACTTGCATTATTTATTTTGTCTGCAGGAGGCCGAGGCTTTCGCTTTGTATCACAAAGCTTTAGATCTTCAAAAACATGACAAATTTGAGGAGTCTGCCAAGGCCTATCATGAACTCCTTAAGACTCCTCTGCTCAAGGAGGTATTCCATTCTTAAGCAGGCCTGCTGACAGGCATGTGAATTTGTTAAATTCACGTATGCCCTTCAGTTTCTGTACATTGAAAATTGTGTCACACTTTGGAACCAGATGAAATGTGTTCTTTAATGTCTTAGGCCATGCTGTCAGAGGATCAGAGCCTGGGTCTCAAACATCCCGGGCTGATGCTAAAATACTCCACTTTTAAAAACCTGGCCAGTTTAGCTGCGTTACGAGATGACTTGGAGACGGCTATGGAGTTTTACTTGGAGGTAAAATAAAATTACAATGATACATGTGTCTCATTCTGTTTTATGAAAGTCCATCACAATATGTTTGTTGACACATTTCTTGATATGTTCTCTTCCCAGGCGGTCATGTTGGACTCCACGGATGTGAACATGTGGTACAAGATCGGTCAGGTGGCCGTGCGCCTGGTGCGCATCCCCCTGGCGCGGCACGCCTTCGAGGAGGGCTTGCACTGTAACCCGGACCACTGGCCCTGTCTGGACAACCTCATAACGGTTCTCTACACCCTCAGTGACTACAGCTGTAAGTCTTACCAAGAACCGGTCCCAATTTGGTAGTAGTTCCTGATTTGTTAGAAACGAACTATGGATAAGATCCTGGACAAACCCTGCTGCTATCTGTATTTGACTGTCAATTTTTTAACAAATGGTAGGTGTTTCAAAACTTGCCTAGGATAAAAAGCGTCCCTAGCTGGTCCCCATTTACGATTCTATTAAACAAGATTTCAAAGAAACAACATAACGGAACATATGTTAAAAGAACAGAACAAAAGAATAGACTATGGACATACTTGCACTATTATGAAAAAAAAAAATCTTTTGAGTACAATGTCTTCTGTGTGCAATCTCAAACATTTGAACCTTTATTTCAAGACACGGAAAAGCTGTTTATTTATTTTATTTTTTTACATTTTTAATACAGACAGGTGAATGTGACTCACATTCATTAATCTCTCACTGACTTAATTAGAATCATGTAGACGAAAATCTTTCCTCACTGTGTGCCATTGTGAGCTCTCCCCTTGAAAAAACAAAAACAACAACATATGGTCATTATATCCAGTCACATGCTTATTCCTAGTTGAATTTTTGTTATTCATTTGAAACCAAGGTAATGTGGGCCAATTGTTTGGTTACTTAAACCACAGCAGTGTTTTATCATATTAAGTGTGCATGGCAGGGTCAGTGTGTAATTATCCCATCCCATCCCACTACTATGCCATATACCATACCACTACTATAATTGAGCGACGGCCGTTCCATTCATGTGTATGTGTTCGGATTTGCCTCGCACACCATTCCTCCAATCGCCTCTGCGGCCTTTGCATAGGGTGGTTTTTATTTCATTTACATAAACACTCTTAGCAGTTTTAGTTTTTGTTAGCATTACTAATTCATGAATGTGGAATCTGGAACTAAGGAAGAAAGGGAGGAACAAAGGCAGGAAGGAAGGAAGGAGGGAGGGAGGGAGGGAGTGAAGGAAGGAAGGAAGGGAGCACGGAAGGAAGGAATGAGGTAATGAAGGAAGGAGCGGAGGGAAGGAAGGGACGATGGAACGAAAGAAGGAAGGATGGAGTAGGGAAGGAAGGGAGCAAAGAAGGAGGGAACGAAGAAGAAGGGATAAGGAAGGAATGGAGCAAGGATGGATGGAAAGACAGGGAAGGAGGAAGACGGAGGTAAGAATGAAACTTGAAATGAATGGAAAAAAAAGATATTGCCAACAAGGGACTTGCATACTTGAGCGATGTCACCTATCAAAGAGAAGACCTCCATATACTGCAGTGGAACTGTCTGTACCCATTCTTTCATTTAATGTGTGTTTGAGTGTTTGTTTACAGACTGCCTTTTTCTTTCAAAAATGGATAATTTAACTTTTATCAATATTTAAACATTTCTCTGTGATACATACATAAGAAAATAATCATGGCCACTTTCATTGAGAATAAATAATGTTTTACCTGCAAATCAGAAGTAACTTGGCTGCATGCACTAATATCAAGGACTGCAGTATGTGCAACAAAATGTACTTTATCTAGGCTTTACTTATATAAAATATATTCTTAAAGTTACATTTTAAAGATTGATTATACCGGTGCACTCATTTTAATTTTCTCTTAGGGGAATTCATATTCTTCTGTGATATTGTTTATTTTTATGACCTGTGTGGAATGGTGAAGTATGCATTTTAAAGAGGGCTCCCTTCATCCTGTGGATTATATCTTATTTTGTATTTGCTCTTAATAACTTAATTGGAGTCAGGAGAAAAAAAACATTTAATAAGGATAATTTGCTGTGCTAATTTGCTCCTCTGCCCTTATTCATCCATAATTGCATATTAATGTTGCTTCTGTCAGTCTTAACAGTGGACCTTAACAAGAGGACCTTCTAGTCATAATAATGGTGTGAGATCATTTTTGGCCTAGTTGTAAATTTCAGAAATTAAGCAGTTTATATTATCGTCATTAAGAGCACATAGTTCAATTGGCATGACTGAGTTTAATATGTGAACAATATCTGTGTTTTCTGTAGTTAATATTCAATTGGATCATCCAGCCTGAGATATTGGATTAAACAAGTCTATTAGGCTAATCATGTTCCTGGACATTATTATCTAAGACATGAGCGATAAGAATTGGTGTTGATGGACAGTGGTAGTGTTAAAATTTGAAATTCACATCCATAGCTTTTATATGGGGGAATATCTCAGTAAGGGGTAATTCTATTATTTTATTGAAGAGTTGAGTTTTCTTTTTACTTTCAGTTAATTAAGTTAATAAATGTATTAAATGCATGGCAATATGACTTTCTGTGTGTGTTTGTCCAGGCTGTCTGTATTTCATCTCCAAAGCTCTGGAGAAGGATCACTGTTACACTAAAGGGCTGGTGTTGAAGGAGAAGATCTTCGAAGAGCAGCCCTGCCTGAAGAGGGACACCATGCAGATGTTCACGAAATGGTGAAGCCCTGGCCACTCGGCTCAACATTTCAAAATGCTGCAGTCGCCCTATGCGCTTCATTTAACAAATATTTCTCTGCCTTCTTTGTGTGCAGTGACTTGTCTATTCACTATGTGGATGTGGAAGAGGAGGAGAGCCAGACCATCGTGCAGGAGGCGCTAGAGTTGCGAAAGCGCAGACAGGCTCTCTCTCGCCATGAACCGAAGCCCGACCTGGTCTTGGTTCAGCCCATACGCTCTTTCTCGTAAGTGCCATTTGGCCGTTGTTCCTCTCCTCTCTCCAAATGGTTATCACGCTGAAATTTCTAGTCCTTGGAATAACCCTATCTATTTCTGAGGCTTCAATCAATACTTACTCACATGATCACGCCTGCCGAAGAGAACTTGCAATACTTTCTTTCTGGAGTACCATTGACACGGAATAATAACTTCTGGGTTACTTATTGCCTTTACAAGCCTCTTTTTTTAATGATTTTCCTCACTGTCCTAGCAGGGCACATATCACTCGTTTGTATCCTTCCTTAGGTGGAAGCACGTGGGTGAGAGCTTCCTTGCGATGTATAGACACCAGACAATGTGCGAACCGCCGCGCCCAAGCCTCGGTCGCAGGATCGACCTGTCGGAGTACCGCGACCCCAACTGCCTCCAGAACTTGCCCCAGCCCAGTAGCCCGGTCAGCGCTAGCCAGACCACTATGCCCAGCAGCAGCAGTCCCAGCTCATCACTGCCCCCAGTGGTCCTTGAGTCGCCAGCCTTGCCGCAGCCCAGTGCTATGGCCGAAATCACCACCAGCCAGACCACTGTAGAGGTCACCACCGCTGTCGCTCCCCTCGGTTCGTGGTTTTCTTTGGCCTTTTTGAATGGCTTTATTTAACTTTTCCTTTTAGTTTATGTTTTTCTTTTTACCATTGTCTGTTATTTTTTCATCAAACAGATTTTGTGTTAAATTGACAATAAAAATAAAAAAATAAAAATAAATTACAATAGGCCTGCCTGTAGGTGTATGGAACGTGATGGCTCCAGGGCTTATATCACATTGTAAATGAACACTGAATATTTAAAGAAAGGTGATACAATAAAGTATATTTAAATTTTGATTTGATCAAATCGCTAGTAATGACAGGAGTTCTATTACTATTGCCACAAATTGGAGGAAATGACTTTCTGTCTGTGCTTCATTCTCACAGCTATGGACACTTCGCTAAACGATAAGTCAAAGAAAGGCCCAAAGCGGAAACGCACGATGGAAGACAGCTGCGAGACAGCCAAGAGGCGATCGGCACGTGTCCGAAATACCAAGTGCAAGAAGGAAGAGAAGATAGATTTTCAGGAGCTGCTGTTAAAATATCTGCCTTCCAGGTAGCTGTCACCAAATCTGAAATCAAAACGTAGCTTTGGTTGTATTTGTCATAACTATTTGTGTGGTTCTGCTTAGATTGAGAAAGTTTGATCCAGAGGACGACGACGAGAGCCTGAGTAATCTGGAGACGCAGTGCGAAGTCAAGGCTGACACTCAGCTTCTCCACGGCGGCTGCCTGCCTGCGGAGCTGATCCAATACATGGAATCTGGTACGTAGTGCTGTCATCGATATCTGACTGCATCTCAGAGTCTACTGCCATGATGTGATTTCTGTAATTATAACAAAAAAAAAAACCCTCTTTAATGTTCACCCATCAGAACAACAGGACGTCCACAACTTCTTGCTCAGTAATATGACCAACGGCGGTATTCTGGACCTGATGATGCGCTATCTGAAAGCCGTGGGTCAGAAGTTCATGGTGGATTGGCCTCGCGGACTCTCTCCGGTGATACTGGAGCTTTATCAAATGTGGAGAAAGCACAGTTGCGGTCTTCCAAACCCTTTGCTTCGGGACTGCAGCAACCAGCACATTCGGGTAAAGGTCCCAGGGGACAATTGCAAATTTGGCAAGCGCTTCATCCCGTTTTCAGCAAGTCGAATGCCAGTATGGAATGTCTGAATGATAGAAATTTGTCTTAAGTAGAATTTGCTGTTTTCAGTAGAGATGCACCGATTGATCGGCCGGTGACTGGAATCGTCCGGTTTTCAGCTTGATCGGCCATGATCAGTGTCAGATATATCCAATTCTGTGCCGGTCAAATATACACGCATATGCACCACACAATGGTTCACGTCAGGGCGGTATACTGAGTTTTTACTGTATATTGATATATTTTCAAACGAGATATAGGATAAGACGATACCGTTTATATCTATATAGTTTAATGTTGGGTTAAAATACATAACGCGTTTCTCCCGTAAAGGAGAAAAGCTTGTTTTCAAAAATATGGTTGCTAGTTATGAAAATCTGACAAGCGACTTTTTTTACATTTATGGTCGCTATTTTCCTCAATGCAGAGGTTCCCAACTACCGGGTCGCGGACCGGTGGCGGGCCACCGGGCTGTGAGAAGGCGGGTGGGAAGCAATCTCAGCTCTGATCGCGGTGGAGTTGGATTTTATTTTACAAAATAGCTCTGTCCAGTAACCTGGAGCACTTTTTTTTATTTTGAAATTAGTTTGAGTGAGAGTGAGAGAAGGTCCTGTAACCTGATGCAGTTTTGGAGAAAATGTAAAAGTTATTTAATAGTCAAATGTTTTATTTTGAACATACAATTGAAGTTTCCATTAAAGAAAAGTTACAAAAATGTTTGTGCATGCTGTCAGTTATAGTTATTAAAAAGAAAGAAAATCGGAATTGGCAGGTCAGGCTTAAAACAAAATCGGAAATCGGATTCGGCCAAGAAAATCAGTGCATCTCTAGTTTTCAGCATTGAATGCACCAATGACCTCTAATAGCACGTTCTTTCTGTCACATCCAGGAGATGTTGGAGATGAGCGTAGGTTGCATGGAGCTGCAATTGGAGCAATGGTCACACAGCAAAGCCAAAACTGGTAAGCATCAGAGCTTGCCTTGAAAATGATGCATCTATCCGGTGATGGTGGCCTCAGTCTTTTGGGTATCCCTATTTTGTCTTTGCTAGTGTCTCCAAGAAGGAACAGCATGGGTCAGTGCGGAGACACGTCTGACAAGGAGTTCCCTGGGCAGCACTTCCAGGGGGATCTGTTACTGTTGGCCTTGGGTGCTTCTCAGATGGATATTTTTGAGGATGCCTGGCTGGATATCATGGTGCGTGTCTATTGGCTCAAGGCACGATTCCTGGCCCTGCAGGTAAGATTTATGCATTTTATTTAATGCATTTTGTTTTTGGTCCACTAGGTATTCTACTGTAGCTTAACTCTTAAGTAAATAAAACCATCCGCCTCCTGTTTCCCCCTGTCCTCTCCCAGGGCGACATGGACCAGGCCCTGGAGAGCTATGATGTTTGCACAGGTCTGCTGCAGAACAAGCAGAGGAGTCCAGAAGGGAAACATTACACAATCAACCTGCCCAACTTGCGCACGGATGCAGTAATTTCTGTGGAGGAGGTTGGTGTTCTGGCAGAGTTGGGAATTACTGATGTGTTAAGTTGGAAATCTCTTAAACTTGCACACTTGGTCTTTAGTCAACACATTTAAAAATTGTGTCTGGCTAAAATAAAATTTGCAGTTGCAACAAACTATTCTCTAGTACAGTGATTCTCGAAATGGGGTCCGAGGACCCCCAGTCAAGAGGTTCCTGGAGGTCCACAGGATGAAAGAGGTTGAGAATCACTGCTCTAGTACAGGATCTAAGGCACAAGCAGCTGTGGAGTTAATACAAGGCCTTAGCAGGCACAATGACAAAAAAAGGTAAACCCTTTATCCAATTAAAATATATTGGCCACATGACTGCACTTTCACTAAAAATCTTGTTTTCCAAGACAAACAAGACAGTCAATTGTTTTGAGAGGATCTTTCTTGTGGCGGTTTTCATTTAAAAGTCTTTCTCTCCAAATGGACAGATTGAAAAGAGGCTCAAGTCTCTGGAGCGCTGTCAGTCTCTGGAGGAGATCCAGCGCCTCTTTGAGTCTGGGGATTATGAGTCCGTCGTGCGCCTGCTGCAGCCCACCCTCAACTACGGCGGCAGGAGCAAAGCCCTGGAGTTTGTGAGCTCGGCGCCTGAGAGGCCCGCTCAGCTGATGCTGCTACAGGTTAGAAATTCTCACAACCCCCAATACCGCTGATACAGGAGTGCGCACTGCTAAAAGCTCAGCAACTTGTCACTCTTTTCCATAGAACTCCCTGCTGAAGCAGCGGGACTACCAGCAGTGTCTGGAGTGCACTGAGCTGGCGCTGAACGAAGCCCTGCAGCAGCTCAACTCCGCTCCGGAGAGCCCCACCTCCGCCAAGGAGGAGTGGGTCAACACCATCGCCCAGCAGCTGGACACCATCGAGGTCTGCTTCGCAGAGGAAACCAATCTCCTTGGCAACTTCCCCCGCTTCTCCAGCATGGCCCGATTGGCCAACAACCTCATCCAGGTCCGAGCCCTGTTCCAAACACCAGATACTAGACGTGTATCTCCGCGTGACCTAAAAAGTTTGGTCGCTCTTTCTGTTTCTCCAGCTGATTGATCTCAGCATGGCCGTCTCTGATGATCCCAAGGAGCCCTTCTTGTCCTCCGTTCTGCCGTGGATAATCCTGCACCGCATCATCAAACACGAGGAGGCTGCCTTCAACTGCATGCTGCGGCAGCACATGTCTGTAGGGGACGACGAAGGTTTGTGGAGCGTGCCGCCACGAGCCCCTGGCGCTTTCCTGTGATGTTCGTGCCTCGTGGTGGTCGTTACATTGGCTGCTTGTGTGTGTTCTTTGATCCTCAGATGACTCCGACACTCCCATGATGCCTTCCTCTCTGATGCTGCTCAACACGGCCCACGAATACTTAGGCCGACGCTCCTGGTGCTGCAACTCCAACGGCAAGCTACTCAAGTTTTACGTAAGTTTGCACTTTGGGGTAAGCTTTTAATATGAATGATGATATATGCATTATGTGAAAATTTTGTCTCCATGCCACTGGATTTTCTTTTTTCTTTTCCTTTTTTTTTTTCTTCCCAAAACTGCCGTAATCTGCTATGTTCGGTTGCTAATGAAATGCAAGTAGAACATCACTTCAAGGCAGCTTCCAGTAAATGGTAATGAAGCCAGAACTAGTTTCAAGATCATGAAGAAAACATTAAACCTTTTTATAAGCTATTTTATTAAAATATGCTGTCCAAATCCAAAATAAATCCTGATAAACCCATCTGGATATTATGTTTGGTCCAGGTTGGTGTTCTAGAAAAGGAGCTTGCAGCCTCATCCAAAGAAGAGTCCCATCCCTACAAAGAGGAACTAGAGATGGCCTTGGAGCAGTGCTTCTTCTGCCTTTATGCCTACCCCAGCAAGAAGAGCAAGTCCCGCTACCTGGAGGACCACTCCTCGCCACAGGTGGAACACCCACAAACACACACACGCATGCACACACACCATCAACATCAAATGTATAATCACTGAGCTCTTTATTAGGAACATCTGTACACCTACTTATTCATGCAATTATCTAATCAGCCAGTCGTGTGGCAGCAGTGCAATGCATAAAATCATGCAGATACGGGTCAGCAGCTTCAGTTAATATGATCTTAGTGTCTTGGCGTGATTGTTGGTTTGGTGCCAGACGGGCTGGTTTGAGTATTTCTGTAACTGCTGATCTCCTGGGATCTTTACGCACAACAGTATCTAGAGTTTACTCAGAATGGTGCGAAAAACAAAATGCATCCAGCGAGCAGTTCTGCGGACGGAAACGCCTTGTTGATAATAGAGGTCAACATAGAATGGCCAGACTGGTTCAAGCTGACAGAAAGGCTACGGTAAATCAGATAACCACTACAATTATGGTGAGAAGAAAAACATCTCAGAATGCACAAAACGTTGAACCTTGAGGCAGATGGGCTACAACAGCAGAACACCACGTCGGGTTCCACTTCTGTCAACCAAGAACAGAAAGCTGAGGCTGCAGCGGCCACAGGCTCACCAAAACTGGACAGTTGAAGCCTGGTCTGAATCTCGATTTCTGCTGAGGCACACAGATGGTAGGGTCAGAATTTGGCCCCAACACCATGAATCCATGGACCCAACCTGTCAACAGTCCAGTCTGGTGGTGGTGGTGTAATGGTGTGGGGAATTCTTTCTTGGCACACTTGGGTCCATTAATAGCAACCAATCATCACTTGAATGCCGCAGCCTATTGGATTATTGTTGCTGACCATGTGCACCCCTTCAATTTACCCATCTTCTAATGGCTACTACCAGCATGATAATGCACCATGTCACAAAGCAAAAGTCGTTTTTTGAACATGACAATGTTTGGATCTGAATCCAATAGAACACCTTCGGGATAATAGAACAGGAGATTCGCAGCTTGAATGTGCAGCTGACAAATTTGCAGGAATTGCATGATGCAATCATGTCAACATGAACCAGAATCTCAAAGGAATGTTTCCAACATCTTGTGGAATTCATGCCAAGAAGAATTTAGACTGTTTTGAGAGCAAAGGGAGGCCCTACCCAGTATTAGTATAGTGTTCATAATAAAGTGCTCACTGAGTGTATATATTGTAGGCAAATATGGAAATACACAAAAACTTTTGATTTCTCAGTTTCCCTTTAGTGTAGAAATTGAAAGAAGTGATATTATTGGTCACAAGAGTCTCTTAGACACCTGAATAAGTCTAATTACATGAGTTTGAATTCGGTCCCCTACAGTTCCAGGGTACTTTGGCACATTGTTATGATGGGCGTTGACGTTTGAATGTTTGAATAGTTATTTTAGAATGGTTCTGTGTTTAAACCGCAGGTTGAGCTGCTGTGGAGCAACGCGCTCTTCATGTTCCAGTATTTCAAGCCCAAGACGCTCCCTGAGTTTGACAGCTACAAGACCAGCACCGTGTCCGCAGACCTGGCCAATCTGCTGCGTCGCTTCTCTGGCATCGCCCCCCCCAGCAACACTCCAACCCTCACCATGGATGAAGTGGCAGCCTACATCGAGGGCACAACTACAAAGGTCAGTCTGTGGGCCGATGATGTGAGTCAGCATGGTGAACGAGTTCATGCAGATTAATATGCTCGCTGTGTAGATGTTTTCTTTTTTTTGGTCGTTTTGTGGTTCACGCTCATTTGTCAAACAACCTTAATTACATGGCACTTAATACAGTGTTTCTGCTGGTTCATAATGCACCGGCAGGATACTGAAAGGACTTCTTGGGTCTATTCCACTTGTTTGTGTGCTTTCAAGATTACCAGATGTAGGAAATATGCCCACATAGGACCTCAGGCACCTAGGATATATGGCACCTAGGATTTCAGTCAGAAGCATGGGGTACATCCTAGTTGGTTTCCTTGACTTGGCATTGATTTCAAACCACTTTGTCCGTGGTAAGTGTGCCTATGTATAAGGGCGTTTGTTATTAGATCAATGTTGCCATTAGGCTTGCCAGAAGAAGGTGTTTTTTGTTTTGTTTTTCTTTTCCATTTTTGGGGGGCGTTTTCTGAAATCTCACAACAAAGGATAAAGAGAAAATTAAAATTAAATTATCCCGGAGAAAGGAGCCGTCCCACCCCGCTGTCTGGGTCTCTGCTCCCCGGAGGAGGTGGAGATGTCAGCTGCGGCTGCGGCTCCTCCGGGATGGGAGTGGAGTGCGCTCTACACCGCCGCGTTGTTCCTCCAATATCTGAACCGAACTGAACTGAACCAAGCAAGAACGAAAGAGAGGAAGTCAGTTTAAGAATGACCTAGAACGGGTTTTACGGTGATTTATTTCTTCTTTTTGATGATTTCTCCAGACGGGGAGAAAAGCACCAGCCGCGGTTAAAGCAAGAACGTGGAATACTTGCTCACCAGTCGCCAATAAAACAATCAATCATGATACTTAATTTTCTTGGAAACAACTTTCATTCTGATTGGATAATTATCAAGATAAAGAGACTGGGTCAAGCTTTGTGTCATATTTCTGTGGATCCCGTCAGCCCGACATAAAGAAATAAATGCATAATTTTTTTTTATTCTCCAGTGCTCCAGACTAACTGTTTCCATTAGTAGCGCTGGTGCTATCTACTGAAAATTTTAGGAGCACGAAAATTTAGGGGCACCACTGAAATCAACATGCAACGAACACATTCATAATTTTTCCATCTTAACTGTATTACTGATAAATGCTTTGGTAATAGACAATTTACAAAAATAACAATGTGCTGTTTTATTTTAAAGGAAAAAGTCACAAAGTGAAGTAGTGCTTTAACAGAAAAAATCATTAAGTTAAATACTGCTTTTTTTTTTTAAACAGTAATAAATTAACAAATGTTAGTGTTTCCCACAGATCTGAAATATACTTGTGGT
>OMKR01022700.1:20104-33833 GCA_900302355.1 Cyttopsis rosea | reverse complement strand
GGGGGGGGGGGGCCTACTGACACGAATGAGGCTACTGACACAGTTTTCCAAGTTCCCGTGGAACACAGCATGACTTCTGATTAGGGCTGCAACTAACGACTGTTTTGATAGTCGAATATTCTATCGATTATTGAAACGAATAATCGACTATTCGGATTATGAATCGCACAATTACTCAATGGCTCTTATTTGGCTATCAGCTTTTAAATTTAGCTTGAGGTTGTTTTAGGCATGTGCTAACTAAGAATAAAGACAATAAAGATGAATACTTCATTCAAAAATACGTCTCAATGAACTTTCTTGCTGATACAACAGACAAATTCCAATATCACCATTTTTTCGGACAAAGTTTAAAACCAAGGATAAGCAAAGTAGCAGCAATAAAATATTACAAAACTACAACAGTTTTCCCTTAATCAAATAAATCAGACAATCGATCTAAATTTTAAAGAAATAAACAAGAGGACGAGTTAGTTTTCCGAGCCTGTGAATGCAGCACCACTTGCTGCTGTCTCTCGATCCGATACAAACTCAGAGTGTTCGCGTGTCTGCATCTTAACGTAATACAGAGAACGAAGTTATGTGGTCATTACATTACTGTCATTAACAGCCACAACAAACAAGTAAACAAGGAACTTGTTGTTGCACGCATGCGTCCACATACATTCTCTTGTGCGCGCAAGTAAATGAGCTTTATCCGTGCGCCGCTCCATGCGCTCTGCTGCTCAGTCCGTCACTCTCTGGCGCCTGTCGCTGTTGCAGAGCTGTTCCACAGCGGAACCGCGTGTGACGCCCATGGTAGATGGTATATCCGGGCTGTCAAAGACTTTGCCGCATTACATTACGTTCTATGCTCGCATGTACGATAGAATCGTCTATCGGCAATCGCTGGGGGGCGCAATTGGACGTTTGTAATTTTTGCACTAGTTGCCATGGCAATGGGAGCACCTGCGCTGGTTGGAATGTATGAGTTTGTCATGTGATGCTAAACTGAATGTTTGAAACTGATTGTTTAAATTCATGTCACTGTTTGAGAAGTTATCTGCAGTACAGGGTCGTTCTCAAATAGGTACCTAGGTGATGGGGAGTATCCTGTCACAGGAGACAGAGGTCTTGTTTTATGTTGGGTTTTTATAGGCGCCGGGTCTCCCTGAGGGCGGTGCCCCAGCTCCTCCGATCATCAACGAGATCTTCTACCTTGTGGCTGATTACCACTTCAAGAACAAGGAGCAATCCAAAGCGGTCAAGTTCTACATGCATGACATCTGTGTGTGCCCCAACAGGTTGGTATTGTTGATTTTTCAGTTTTACAATGGCACACTATCGCACACTATCGCACTCAACATATTATCCTGTCAGTCGGCCATTTAAAAAAATATATTACTGAATGGCTATATCAGTCCCCCAGGATTTCAGAGTTGTTTTGTGATTCGGGTTTGCTTTGGTTTCAACAATAAATGTAGATAGATAGATAAACTTACAATTGACGATACAGTGCCATACATTGACGTAGGCTCTGTCTTCTCAGGGAAAGGGCAACAAGTTTAAGCGGTGATTTGGTCATTTAATGGGGAAATGTTGTGTCAATTTGCAAAATTGCAAGCTCTTGTAAATATTGCGGCCATTTGTTGGATTAGCATTAATTATTGCGGGCATAAAATTGTGATTTCCTGGAGCGGCTGCTATATGACAAGTACAGTTGATATACAGGAAAAGTCTTTGCAGCATTGGTCAGCACATGTCTCCCAACAGGTTTGACTCGTGGGCCGGCATGGCTCTAGCACGGGCCAGCCGTATCCAGGACAAGCTCAACTCCAACGAGCTGAAGAGTGACGGACCCATCTGGAAGCACTCGCAGGCTGTGCTGAACTGCTTCAAGAGGGCGCTGGAGATCGACGCCTCCAACCTCTCGTTGTGGATCGAGTACGGCACAATATCTTACGCCCTGCACTCCTTCGCCTCGCGGCAACTGAAGCAATGGCGGAGCGAGCTGCCCCAGGAAGTGGTTAAGCAGGTGATGAAGCACAACAAAAAGCAGGCCGTTTTCCCCGGCAGCTCCAGCGAGTCTCTCCGCTGTCACTCTTTTTTATTTTTTTATTTTTTTGTCTGACAGCGGGAGGCAGCGACTTAAACCGATTTCACGTCCTGTCACTTCTGGCTGTGCAACATGTGAATTTGCGGTCCTCTAAATTGAGTCGTCTTCTCGTGGTCGATCACTCGTAATGGCTCCATCCTCTTTGTGTGTGTGTGCCTGCATTCTGTCTCAGATGGAGGAAAGGAGGGACACCATGCTGGAGACGGCCTTCCAGTGTTTCCAGGGTGCCTCCCGCTGCGAGGTGGACAGCGATGAGGAAGAGTGGCTCATTCACTACATGCTCGCCAAGATAGCGGAGAAACGCAAGCAGCCTCCCAGGGAATACGTGCAGCTCTATAAAAAGGTACATGCTACACCTGCTCATTACAAAGCTGCTTCCTAACAAATTGGTCATTTTGCAGATTCGTTTTTTTATGCACATTTGCGCCAGTTCAAAAGATGCACACCATGCAGGCCAACATTAGAATCCAGTAAAAAAAAAAAATAGATACTCCGGTACAATTCAGTTCTATTGCAATTGCAATTTCTGAACCGATAAGAATTTTATATATATTTTATCTTGAGATGTTTGGAAGCTATGTAACCATTTTCCGCTTAAATAAATGCTGCCATAGTCAACAAATGAATTTAATTTATGTATTTATTTACTGTATTAAACTGAATTTGTTCCATGAAATATTTTTATGATGCACACCAGATGGTATACTGAAAAGTTGGTAGGAATTCTCATTATGTATAAAATGTCAGTATATTGATATAGAATCGTGAACCATCTCATCGTGAGATCCTGCCCTAGAATTTGCGGCCCAATAGTGTGTGATAACAGGAGCTCTTGTCAGTATTGAGGTGATTGCAGACATTTTCCAAGCTCCTCCTTATATACCGTTAGATAACCCACCCACAAAAAAAGAAACAAAAGAAAATCGCTGACGCCCTGGCCCCGCCCCCGCAGGCTGTTCTCCAAGGTAGAACAACGTCTGGAGTTAGTCATAGGTCTGTCGATTTGATATCATTGGGGGCCGGTGAACTTATAAGGAATGCGGGGGGTCATGGGAGTCGGAGGATGCATTGGAAACAATGCAGACTCCAGTGTGTGTATTTGTGTGTGTAATTCGGGTAAAAATTCCCTTGTTATTATGATATTCCTGAATTTAATTTCATATTTCTGATTTAATGTGCAGGCAGCACACTATCTACACGAGGAAGCTGCCAGGTACCCCCGGAAAATCCACTACCACAACCCCCCTGACCTTGCTATGGAAGCCCTAGAGGTAAACTACCCCCAACTTCACGTGCGTCTTCAGGACTAGGGGTGCACGATACAAGTCTGAGCTTATGAGCTAGAACTGAGCACTCACACTTGGGTGTTTAGCATAAGTCACTCACTTTAATGGTCACAACAATTTTATTATTTTCAGAAATTGTTTTATTTGATGTTTTGTGTGTAAATGGCACAATATGAAGCTGTGACCAAGTAAAAAAGAAAATAAAACTCTCAAAATGGGAACTCAATGTAGCCCGAAGTTGCATTTTTGCAGGTACATGAGCACAGCGTCGGCACCAATACCCACCGGTCTCTCTAATGTCTCCCTCGCAGCTATATTTCCGTCTGAGCGCCTCCATCCTCAAACTCCTGGAGGCGGAGGAGCCCGACCTGGAGTACGACTTATTTTTTAACATGCTGGTAGAGGCAGCCACCGGGCCGTTCGCCCGGGGGGAGGAGAAGAGCATGCCCAGCATGCCCCGGTCCCTCGAAAAGTGAGCCAGGGCGCTATAGTGCGGCAGGAACGTGAGTTACCGGTTGGTTCTTCACTTGTGCTGACACGCGGTGCTTTTCTTCTCCGCTCTCGTCAGGGAGAAGCCCCTCTCCGCTCTGGACGAGGATTCCCGCTGCTCGTCGACGTGTGCGCCCACCGTCTTGGGCAGCTCCCTCCCATCCGGCGCCGTCCCAGGTCTGACATCTCCTCCTTACATGGCCACACCGGTCGACCACGATTACGCCAAGCGTAAAACTCAGCGGCGGCAGCAGTGGCAGCAGCAGCATGAGGAGCGGCAGGCCGATGGTACAGTCCCAGACTTAGACACGGCCTCTGGGCCCCTCTGCACAGGGGACAGGAAGTCCGGCGGGGAGTGCTGAGAAGGCTAATCACCATGCTAATGGCTTTTGGTTTCAATAATAACGACGCCCCATGTGCACCGGGTGATTGGGATGTGGTGAAATGGGCAATATGGCTACTTGTTTATTTCTCTGTTCACACTAACAGAGGTCCGAAGGCTGAATTAAGCAGAAAGTATCTGGGTTTGTGTGTATCTGTGTAGTGATGTAGTGCCAGTAAAATATATTTTTGTTCTTTTGCTTGACTTTTATCACCCACCCTCCCCCATTTTCCTTCTCTTCCTCTTCCCTTGTTTCTCCCAACATTAAAGAGGACCTATTATGCTCCTTTTCAACAAGTTAATATAGGTCTCTGAGGTCCCCAAAACATCAATCAAATCTGTTTCTGAACAAATTTGAGGCGAGACTTTTATTCCGACTTTGCGCGGATCGATCGAAGTTACCGACAATACAATGAATTTTTAAATACTTACATTTCCCTCGTCTGCAGTTTTGTCAGGGACAGTTGGTATTAATTCCTCTTAAAAGGTTTGTGCAGCTCTGTGCAACCAACAAGAGCACTTCCCATGAGTAGCTCTTAGCTTAGGTCTTAGCCACTGGACCCGCTAACGGGTCCACTCCACTAGCGCACCAGCTGTGGGTGGAGTTACTCAGACGGGGGGCGGTTCTAATTCTACTGAGCCCAGTAGGGTTGCGAGACAAATCGGAACAGCTTGTTGACGACATGTTTTCTGAAATAGGGGGCCCACAAAAAACTGACTGGGTTGTCTTATTTCACAGTTTGTGTGTTGGTAGGCCCATCAAAGACCTAAATGTTTGTGCTCAAGCACTGAAAAAGTGAGTTTGTTCATAATAGGTCCCCTTTAAGCCTTGCCATTTCCTTTCAGTATACATCAAATGTTGTTGCCCTTACTGTGCAAGGCTTTCAGGGTAATATTACTCGTTTGTCCTCATTTTTCTACAGTCCTGATATTTGGGGATATAATCATATTCTGCTTGTATCAATAGCAACACTAGTTGCACATACTGACAATGAGTCAATGAATTAAAACCAGTTTTGATTGTAACTGGTCGGTTTCATAGTAATATTTTACCTAACCCATGAACTATTATGGAAGTATACTTTATCATTTTGCAAATCATTTAGAGATTTATCAAGATTTACATAATATATTGCATTCCGCTTGATGCAGCCAATGTGTTCATGAAGTAAAGGTGATTATGAAACAAAAATATGAATGTTTTGGCAAAAAAATTATCATTTCCATGGAACGAATCTTCATTGTACCACCCACCTTGTCTCCTGAACAGAGATTTTTCTCCAGTGTGTGAATATTGCAGCCATATTGCCCATGTTGCCAGTTTTGTCACCCTTTCCAGATTCCTTCCTACCTACCTGCCTGCTACCTCTCTGCCTGCTTGCTTCTACCACCTGCTTTGCTGTTTTTATATATATATATATATATATATCTATATGCATGTAGATCTAATGGGGTGAATGTCTCCACTGTTGAACAGATTCTGTCTTTAATCACAGTCACACTGAAGAATTTGATGTTCACATTCTATTTTGGTTTGGTTGCGGCTTCAATCGGCAAAACCAGAAAAGGCTTCGACATGTTTGGCTCATGCTGAATTCTCATGTCGTTCCTGTTTGCCGTTGCAATTATGTTCAATTATTGTGAGAGTGCCATGTCGGGAAGAATGTGGCTGGCCCCTTACTGCCACGCATCTCTGAGACTAAAGGCATAAATCAGATTTCCATCCGCAGGCTTGCCAGTGGCTGTTTAACCGTTCTGGTTTGAGGCCTGCATCATGGTGACAAAAGACTTGCAGGGCCTAATTCAGACTCAAAACACTTAGAAACTACACCTCGTTAACCTGAAAGAATACATGTAGCAAGTTGCTAAGGGGAAATCCAGTAATTGTCTTACTTTTTTTCTTAGTACAATACAAATTTGACCGGGGATGACAGACATTGCAATTTCTCCAGTTGTTGTTGTTGTTGTTATTGTTATTATTATTATTATTATTATTATTATTATTATTATTATTATTATTGAGTCGCTGCAGCGCACTTCCAGGCCAGTGTGTGGGCTGCATGTCTTAAGTGCTTTTGGAGCTTTCGGCTTGGCACTTTCTGATAACTGGAGGAATCCCCACAAGAGTGTCTCATACCTGGTCAAGTCATATTTATAGATCAACCACTTCACAAAGAAGTACAAGTACAAGAAGGATATGCATCAAAAAGTCAAGTTAAAGAAAGAAAGAGAGGGATGAGATTTCCGTGATGTGTCATGATGTCTGACATACTGCCGGTCAGTCTTTCTGGCCACGTCAACTTTGCCAGATGGAATCATTTCTCTAGGAGTAAACTGCACGCTTTCCAGCTTCTTTGTTGCTTAGAAATAAACATTGCACTTTTAGCTTGCTCATTATAAAATGAGCAGCTGTATTTCTTTTTTGCCTGCAGATGACATTACAAATTGCATCCCTGGTTCTTCAGCTGTTGTCACTTTGTTTACGCTCACAAATGTTAATCTAGCACTAGAACAGGGTGTGGTGGGTGGGTGTGGTTGGAGTCTGAATCAGGGTCTTGCTTATCACGGGGAGTAGTTTGAGAGCAGTGCAGCTGCACTCAAATTCGAATGGGATGTAATTTATGAACAAACGTTTGATAAATATCAATTGAGGGATCCACCCCGATGGCTTGATTACATTGTAAAATATCTTCAACAGCCTCCCCAGAGTTTGATCATGATTACTGCCTGCCCAGGTCTCCAATGTGGCTGGCCTCCCTGAATGGTACTGCTCCACTGCCTTCACAGTTTCTCTGAACATAGTTCCTCAAGAATGCTGGTATTTTCCTGTAGGACCTTTGAGGGATATTATAAATTACACTGTGCCAAATAACAAACTTCTAGTCGCTACCTGTGTGTATAATTACGTGTTGCCATCTATTTTCCACTGGCCTTTATTTTTTTGATTGTCTGTTTTTAACAAATTATTTTGAAGCTCTTGAAAACTCCCTGGAGCTCATTCTCCTCTGAAATTACAAATGGTTCTTGGCTTCCTGCTAATTCTGTTACGTAAAGTCCCTGCCAAGGACTTTTATCACATTTACACAATGTGGTAATTAAGAGGAATGCTGGCATTTCAGTTTGAGCCCTTTTCCAAAAAGCACCTTTACTTCATTACATGATTTGAGTATCATTAGTCACGCAGAGACTGACGCACTGGTTTAATTGTTTTTTTTATGTATCTCTAATTGTGTTTTTCAGTGTTATTTTTTTTCTTTATTTGTATTTTAGACATGTCATTAATCGGCACTTTAGACAAGGCCCACACAGCATGTCACTAAATTAGCATGTGCATATTGTATCATTTTGCCGACTCTCCAGAGATGGTCCAATTATCTCTTTTATTGGCTCGTGTTATTTTGGCTGCAGAAATATTGAGCATCGCTTAAAAAAACAAGAAAAAAAAAAACACATTTTTACTGCTTTAGCAAAAAAGGTAACATATAAAATAGCAACTTGACCATACATTTTCTTCACGCACCAAAGTCTTAAATCTTGTTGTCTGGCCCTTTTGAGCGAAGCAGCCGGTGGCATGACTCTCATTGTGTTTGTGTCGTCTCCCTCGGCAGAGCGCAGTCAGGACAGTGAAATGGTGATGCTCTCTGACTCCAACTCCACTCAGGACGCCTTCACGGATCCCACAAGCTCACAGGACAGCAGTCACAAGATGGCTTGTGGGAAGGTCAGCTCCTCTTCTTCAGAAAACACCACCCCCATGAAGGAAGGGCGGCCCGGAACCGAGGACACAGGTGCGATAACAGGAGCGAACAGCACTCTTCACTCTTGAAACTTTGTTGAGTAAAATTTGGACGTATTTTGAAACAACTTTGATTTTAATCCCCTGTTAGCGTTGCATGGAGACAAAAACAACGAGGAAGGACCGGCGGGCAGCGAGCTGCAGAGTAAATGTGTAGAGGAAGTGGTCGGGCCCATGTCCGGGATGCTGTCAGAAGCTCCGCCCCCCAAGACTTCCACGGACGCCTGTCCTCACCCACTACCTGTCCAGACCACCCCTCCCAAGCCGGGCCCCTCGCAGCTGGTCGCGCCGCAGACCCCGGCCAGCGAGGGCAAGAGGAAGCCAGACCCTCCTCCGACCGAGGTGGTGGAGGTGCCCAAGGCCCTCCCGGCGGAGCGCACCGACCAACGCCACATGCTGGTGGAGATGTGTATCCGCGCTCTCTTCCTCTGCCTGAGCCGCTTCCCCCAGCACTACAAGAGCTTGTACCGCCTGGCCTTCTTCTACACCAACGGCAAGACCCATCGGGTAGGTCCTAAATTGCCTTCTATACATGTCAGCCCTTTAAAGGCATTAAAGAGTCTTCGTCTTCATTTCAACAAACATTGTGTCATTTTGTCAAAATGAGTCAAGTTCTTCTGCATCACAGTCAACATTTCAGATGTTACTTACCTGTCTTACATTCTGTGGAGAAAAACCAAAAGGTAATGAGTTGCTTATACCTTATTTTGCTATTTGACCCAATAGAAACTGTTATTGTAAGTCCATAGAATCATCTTTATAACCTTCCCTATTTCTACCTAATACTTATCTCTGCCCTGTACCAAATATATTGTGCCTACCTGCAATACTTTATTAAATACGATAATACAGATAGATACAGATACAGATACAGACAGATACAGATAGATACAGATACAGATAGATAGATATAGATACAGAT
Source organism: Cyttopsis rosea (assembly GCA_900302355.1). Classification (NCBI taxonomy): domain Eukaryota; kingdom Metazoa; phylum Chordata; class Actinopteri; order Zeiformes; family Parazenidae; genus Cyttopsis; species Cyttopsis rosea. The sequence continues at coordinate 24,863 of OMKR01022700.1, read as the reverse complement.
ACAGATAGATACAGATACAGATAGATACAGATACAGATAGATACAGATACAGATAGATACAGATAGATACAGATACAGATAGATACAGATACAGATACAGATACATACAGATACATACAGATACATACAGATACATACAGATAGATACAGATACAGATACATACAGATACAGATACATACAGATACAGATGATTTATCCAAAAATGTCTTAAAACAGAATTTTAACTGCCTGATAGCTGCAGACCGGCTTCTTGACGCTTCTCACAGGCCATACATACACCTGTCATCAGTATCTTCTGTGAAGTTCACAGGAAGTGAGACATTACCTTCCTCCAACTGCTACACTTTCCCAACACTGAATTACCCTTTTCATTACCCGTGTCAGAACATCTAAACTAGGCCTATTTAAACGGAACTTGCTGCCTGGGGGCTCTCTGCGGTGCTACAGGAACTGCTGAAGCGGCGTGCGATTTGGCCACAAGGCGCCGTGGGCAGAGGTGTGCGTGGGCGGCAGCACCGTGCGCGCTCAGCCGGCTTGGCACGGGGAGACCGCGTTGAGCTTTACTGCCGCGGCATCCTTCTGTCGGCATTCTGTCTAAACAATCCTATTGCGGCCTTGATCCCGAGTCGATAAGGACAAGTATGAGGAAGAATTCGATATCAACGATTTGCCGATTTGCTCAATGTAGTTTGTGTTCCTGTTCCCCATTTGTTTCGAAAATAATTGGACGTTTCACTTTATGATTGAGTAAGTGGGGTCTTCCCCATATTAACCATTCATTCAATCTTGCGTTTGATCTTGCGTTTTACCTTTCTCTTAATTCTTGTTCCAGCATCCGTGAGCACGACTGCAATTATCTTTAATTTGGTTAATATCATTGCTAGAGACTGGCTTTGCTCAGCAAATTGTAAAATTTGGTGAGCCCCCCCCCATTTCAGCCTTAAGTATTTTTGGGGATGGAGGGGGTTCCCTGCAGGCTGGATGAAGGTAAATGTGTCACCAAGTCACGCTCCCAGTCACTTGATGACACACTCACTTGATGTGATGCAGCTGATCTGGTAGTTTTGCCACTCAAACAGCCCACTCGTGCGCCCCTGTTTTGTGCTCTGGCCGCAGTGACTGGCTGTGAACGGCTCCATTAGGAGGATGAGAGAACAGAGCCTTTAATCTCATGTTATCTACTGCCAGGTTCGCCCAGGTACAAATGTAATGTGGCGTCTGCCTACTATCTTTCCAGGCAGAGCACCGGGGTAGACATGGATATGTGAGTCATACCGTGCTGCGAATAGATGTCTGCATTTTCCAGATTGCAAATGAGCCCTTTTTTTTTTCTCCTTCTTGTTCTGTCCTTTCCTCTCTGGCAGCCGGATACAAATTATACATCACAAGACATTTTGTCTTTGGCGTAACATGTCATTTGTTCAGTCTTAATCAGGTGGCCAGGGCCATTCTCTGTTTTCATAATCATAAATGTCCATATATGTTTTATATTTATTTTCCCTTTTTTTTTTCCTCCTCTCCTCAGAACCTACAGTGGGCCAGGGATGTGTTGCTAGGAAGCAGTGTCCCATGGCAACAGCTGAAGCACATGCCAGCACAAGGACTTTTCTGCGAGAGGAACAAGACAAACCTGTTTAATGTAAGGCACAAAGTTCAGCTTGCCAGACACTCACAATGTCATTATATCGCCACATGTGTCACAATCACGTTTAGGAGACTTTAGAGAGACGTTCTACTACCGCGTTCATTTGAATAGGATTAATAGTGGGGTTCTTTAATTTGCTCCATAAAGTGGGGGGAAATTAATTATCTTTGTTTTGAAGAGCAAGTTAACTGTTACAGGGTTAGAGGAATGTCATGGGAGTCTCCACCAGGTTTGTTTACATTTCGGTGACTGTTTTCATGTCTTATGTGTTAGGTGTTACTTTGGCCATTCGTGGCTATTTGGGCACGCTGGAAGAAATCCAGCCAGTGGGTTATTGGCTGGTTATTTCGTGCCTGTTGATTTAACCGTGTATTTGTAATTGTTAGTTTTTTTTCCAAACTCATTATTCACAGAAATGCATTCAATGCACCAAAATCAGCTCCATTTATGGCTCACTAGACGAGGGCTGTTCTGTGGAAAGACACATGGGGGATGGTGGGTGTTGATGTCTGTCTTCCTGAATGAAAAGACCTTTAGAGGGTTCCCGCGAAGGAGATCAGCTTGTTGATCTGGCATGTGTTTCACACGGCATTTATCTCTTTTCATGTGAAATCCCCAGGGAGGAGGATGTCAGAGCTATTGTGATGCATGTTAGAAATCTTAGGGAAAAAAATGTTTTTTTGCATTTAGATTTAGTCTTCCTCCTCGTAATTTATCAGAGGCAAGTTAATGCTACCTTTTCTCGTGGAAGATCGAAGAAGTCGTAGAATTTCCTGTGGATTAATTTAATCGGGAGCATTTGTTTAATGGTATTCATAATGGTATTCAACGGTATTGAGACATCATCTTCATGTGAGCTGGGGAGTGCTTCATCCCTACATTGTGGGGCTGATCACAGCTGGACAATATTGACAAAATCAAATCTTGATATTATCTCTATTAATAATTTCACTACTGATAATTTTACAACATTTTGGGGATAACTATTGGTTGGTTGGTTGACTATTGGATGACTATTACTTTCACAAGGTATTTACACACAAGGGACATTCAATAGTAATGTGAACATTGCCTTATTTTACTGTAATGCGACCTTAAAGGCAACATTTAGCTATATCAACATTACGATAACCAAACTCCTGGATGATATCAAACTCGTATCACAATATCGATATTATACCGATATATCGGTAAATATTGATATTGGTATAATAATCGTCCAGGTGCATGCATGTGGGGGATGTAGGCGAAATCCTATGCTGCGTAGTCCAAAAGATAGCTCCAGGAGGCTTGTGGAAGCAGACTGAATGGGGTACAGAGCAGCAAGGCTAAGCTGGGGTAGAGCTGGGCCGAGCTCTGGCTCCCACTGGGTTCTCACAGAGCCCCCTTCTGGAGCCAAACCTGCTGCCTTGAAACGCCAACTGTTGGAGCTTTCCATCGGAGCTACTCCAGAGCACATAAAAGCCCCCCGAGCGTTAATGAAACAGGCTTAGATGCATCCAGTGCTGCTTCCAAGTTATTGTTTGCAAAGTGCACAGCACACATGAGAGTTGGATACTTGCGGTTTATTAAATCCTTGTTAATCTGGAGAAATTGAATTGAGCTCTTTGTCTGGAAATGGCACTGGAGCTTCCCCAGGAGGACCACGATGCTCATTAGACTGCTGAGGAACTTGATGACAGCTTAGGTTTACCTACCCTGTGCAATGATGCCCAAAACCACCACAAAAATATTAAGATTTTGTATAACACCAATGGTATGAGTGTGGGGGGTGCTCATGGCCCCTGTATGTAATGGGAGTTAAACGTAGTGTGGCTCATTGAAGGTACCCAGTGAATACTCTCCCTTATGTAGGTCATGATGCCCTACTTTTCCCACTCAACAAGCTGGGCCTGCATTAAGTAACCCATATACTGGTGTTTCCAAACACTCAAGATCAGTTGGAGCCATGCTGCATAATTTATGTAGTTGGCATTTAATAAGAGTGCCTTGTTTTGAGGGCAAGTAAACTTCCCTTTTTTTTCTTCTTTTTTTAACTAGTCATCAACTTAAATGGTTAGCTTCTAGGGCTAAATATTGGGCAGGATCTCCCTATCCTATTTTATACAAAGGGTCACGATTCAGTTCAATATCAATTTAATATTGATGAGATGGCTCGCACTACAATTCTAAATCAATATATTGATGTTTTATACATGAAGAGAATCGCTACCAACTTTTCAGTTTACCATTTGACATGCATTACAAAAATATTTCAGTCTAATACAAAAATTGCATATTTCAATTTATTTGTGACTATGGGACATTTGATTTAAGCAGAAAATGGTTGTATAGCTTCCAAACAAGGTATTGATGTTACAATTTTCAAATTGATACAGTATCGGGGTTTTTTTTTTCTTTTTTTTTTTTCTTTTTCCCGCGTGTGCTAATTTTGTTTTTGTGCGCTCAAAAAGTACACCCTGCCAGGAGGCGTGCCCTGACTCTGCCCAACTAACCTCCTTATCACCATGGTCATCGCATCTCGCTTGATCATCCAGTCTTTTTAACTCATCTGAAAATTCTGACATGTTTGACAAACAAGCAAGTTTGTATAACCCATATCACCTACTACGTGACCGTTTACATCCACTGGGTGCTAGCTGTCATTCATTCTTCCAATTATTCATTCTTAACTGTCCTTTTGTCCAGAATTAACTTGCATCACCACACTGGTGTATTATCAAACAGTCTTAATTTACTTAAATGTATGACATTTTCAATAGGGCTGTGTATTGGCAAGAATCTGGCGATACGATACGCATCACGATACAGGGGTTACAATTCAATATATTGCAATACTGTAAGCGAGGCGATATATTGCAATGTTTTAAATCTAATTTAGGAAAACTGTCATAGTATAAAGAAAACACCACCATACTTGACACAGTTTTCACAGTTTTCAGAGTTCCCGTGAACGCAGCACCGAATTACAGTTTTCAGAGTTCTCTTGAACGCAGCATCGGGTCTCGTCCCGATAGAAACTTTCTAACCAGAAAGACATGTCCGCGTCTTAATGTAATATCAGAGAGTCCACTAGTTAATCGATCGCAGATGCCGTCATTCTCTCGGACGGA
>OMKR01022684.1:8243-22238 GCA_900302355.1 Cyttopsis rosea | reverse complement strand
CCTGTCCTACTAATAAATACAATATTAAAATAACAAATCAACCTCCGGAGAGGGAAGGAACTTTCTCCACCGGGTCTCTCCCTGTCCGTGGCGTCTCTGCTCCGGCAACACCGGTCCACAGCTCCGCTGCCCGCACGTCCTCACCCGAGGCGACCGGGTCTATTCCATTAAATCATTTAAAATAATAAGTTTATTAAATCATTGTGATCATTTTCAATCCGTCTTTCTGGTCGACGCTGTTGTGTACGTCACGCAAAGTCAAGAAACGACACCAACGATATCCAAAACCAGTCTGGTCTGCTGGTCTGGACCGGCTGGATATCTAGTGGTGAAAACCTTCAGAGTTGTGTCTCTTTTGCTGGAAATAAAATTGTTTTAAAGCTCATCGAGTTCCAACCTTCCACCTCGGAACCGATTCTCAACGCCGACCCTGGTGCTAAATTAGGTTAAATCTGTGGAAGAAATAAATAAAGCACCGCTTCAGTCTATCATTGACTAGTTGACATTTCGGAGACACCTTGTCATCTGGCTCGTTTGAGGCTGATGCATTACCGTTTTTCCCGTGTTGATGTTTGCAAACCTTGTGAAGAACATTATGTAAATGACATTTAAATGTCATTTAAATTTGCTTTACACAGGTTGCAGGAGACACAGTGACACCGTCAGACTCGACAAAAATAAGAATATCACAAATGATTTCCGCAGAATGAAAGAACGAAAGGCAGCCTGAGAAGCAAAGAGACATCCTGAGAGCAAATATTCCAGTTAAATTAGACTCATTATCCAAAACATCTAGACTTAATAGACTCAGACTCCATAAGCCCCTTTTCCCCCATGGATCTCTGGGTAATCCTGCTGATTGAAATACACCCCCCTCCACCACCCAGATGGGAAGCGATTAGGAGAGCGATTAGTCCCCATTTAATGAATAGAGAAACTTGGCACCGTCAGTATTTGCTGTGGACAGCTTTGACACTCGTTTTGAGCCAAACCTTTCAAAATGGCCGACCTGGCAACCCAGCACTTCTCACGGATTTAATAGAAATGCAGATGGGCGACTTTTGCCAGGATGTCTATGTACAGTATACATATATACTGTATATATACCCTAGTCCTATATACATGTACCCTAGCTCTAATCCACATACCACAGTCCTATATCAATATAACCTAGTCCTATATACATATACCATAGTCTTATACACATATACCCTAGTCCTACAGTATATTCATATACCCTACTCCAATATAATATGCCATGGTCATACCATGTGTCATTGCTCATTGCCATATATAAATATACCTTAGTCCTATATCACATACCCTACTTCTATATCCAAATGCCCAAGTACTATATCCATATGCACTCATCCTATATACATATACCATAGTCCTACATGCATATAACCTAGTCCTATATAATATACCATAGTCATATATCAATATACCATCGTCCTATATCCATATAACCTAGTCCTATACACATATACGCTAGTCCCTAGTCCTATACACATATACCATAGTCCCATAGTCCCCGACATAGAGCTATTGTCTGTGTCTGTAAGACCGGTTCCCTCCCGAGGGAGTCCCCCGGCTATTTGTCACCGTTGTTTACATTCACTCCAAGGCTGACGCCAAATCTGCTGCCGATACCATTTTGTGTCTGTGAGTGTCACAGAAATTGCAATCCATCTCCCTGATGCTCCAAATATTATATTAGGTGATTTTAATCACTGCAATCTCAAGAAATCTTTGAACGGCTTTTATCAATATGTCACCTGCCCGACACGTCGCAACAAACCTCTTGATCTATGTCATTAAAGGGGCGTATAAGTCTAAGGCGGGACCTGCATGGGGTTCCTCCAATCACATCTCTGTGCACCTTCTGCCTGTGTATAGACCTGTGTTGAGGAGGGAGGAGACGATTAAAAGGCAGGTCAAGGTCTGGACTGAGGACAGTTCTCTTGGCCTCCGGGGGTGTTTCGATTGCAGTGTTTCTGGAGGACTCCTCTGATATTGATGAACTTACGGACGTGTCCTTTTGCAAAGACTCTGATTCCTAACAAAGAAGTTAGGATTTTTCCAAAAATCAAACAATAAATTTCCAAAGACATTCAGAGTCTGATATGTAAAAGGAAAAATGCTTTTAATAAAGGTGATTATCAAAACAGAGATGGAATCAAAGAAGGAGTTGAGGGCTGAAATAAAAAAGGCTAAACTGAGGTACAGGGACAAGATTGAGGCAGAGCTCAGCAGTAACAACTTAAAGAAAGCCTGGAAGGGAATGAAAACTATGACAGGAGCACAGGACAAGGGCAACGGGGGGTCGCTCTGGGTGGTTTCAATCCAATATAAACATCTGGCAAATGAATAGAATGGTTTTTATCTAAGATTCAATAATCATGATTTTACTGCCCAGATGAAAGAGATGAGAGCAAGGACCGCAGCTTCTCCAGCATTTGATATTGATGTGAAGTGCTCAGGTACATTCCCCAATACGACGACACTGCGATCATCTAAAAAGTCCAAACCCTAAAAAGCCGATTTTTAGTGGTGAAGCGATCTCAGAAAGCCGGGCCTCAGCGGCGCTCCTCTAGCCACGGCCGCTTCGACGTCCTTGTGCTGATAAGTGAGGCTTATTAGCAGAGAACACCGGAGCGTCCTCTTTTTGTTCTGCTGTCAGCTCCCAGGAGGCATGGCGGCCATGACACCGCTCAGCAAGATGGATGAGGGCTCACCTCGGGGTGCAGGGGCTGCAGGGGGGTTATTCTGGGATGGCGATTACACCGCGGCTCGCTCATGTTGGACATGGCTGAGTGAAAGGAGGAGACCCGGGGGCCATCATACACTGGTGTTAGCACAAAAGGTCACCTGTCAGGAAGTGTCGGACGGAGGGGAAAAAATGACTCGTGTTGACACATCTTGCTTCAAAAATGGCTTCAGTGGCATAATATGACATCCGCAGACGTTCCCCAATTCAGAATTTAGTGCCGCTGGTCTGCATGTACAGGTTTGGAATAATCTAGGGGAAGTCCAGGCTGTGGTGGGTTATTGGGGTCCTGGTCCTGGGCCTGTCTCAGCTGGGAACCAAGACAAGGGTCTTTTGGTCACTACTAGGGTCTGTTATAGTCTATACTTACTGTTTGGATAACTTAGTGGAAGAAGCACTCAAGAGTTTTTACTGAAGTAAAAGTTCAAATACCCTGACTCTAAATGACTGCAGTGAAAGTGAAAGTACCACATTGACATTTCTACTTCAAGTAAAAGTATAGAAGCACTTGCTGTTAATAGTACTTAAAGGTGCAGTGTGTAGAATTTAGCGGCCACTAGCAGTGAGGTTGCAGATTGCAACCAAATGAATTCCCCTCCGTGTCCGTGGCGGTGCAACATGGCGGCGTCCGAAAAAGTCTGCGAAAGGGCCTCTCTAGAGCCAGTGTTTGGTTTGTCCGTTCTGGGCTACTGTAGAAACATGGCGGGGCAACATGGCGGCGTCCGAAGAAGGGGCTCCAGCCCCCATGTAGATACAGTATAAACGGCTAATTCCAATTTAACAAAAACACAACAATTCTTATTTTCATGGGATTATAGACAAATTAAAACATACCTGAATATTATATTCCATATTCCATGCCATTTCTGCAAAGTCCGTTCCGCAAAATGCCACTAATTCTACACACTGCACCTTTAAGAGTTTATGTTTTTGCAGTATACAATTTAATTCAATATATTTTTCCCCCCATCCAGTTTTTTTACGCCATTGCCATTATAAAAAAAACACAACTTTATTTAATATTCGGAAACCAAGTATCCACTTGATTTGGAAAAGTTGATTTGGAGTATGTGTGCAATCGTTTGTGTGTGTGTGTGTGTGTGTGTGTCTGTGTGTGACATGGGAACGAGCCCTCGTCGGACCTTAAGCCCTTGTCGCTGTGACATCCGGGCACCGGGTCAGACCCCGCTGACAAGAGCTTTCACACAGACCCTCGCGAGTTCCCGCCTCGAATCGGGGGTCCTGCAAGTGCTGCATATCAAAAAAACATTCCCTACATGTTTCCCGCTTGTGGTCCATTCTCTCTTTCTTTTCGGGGGGGTGTGGGGGTGGGTGTTTAGGGCCCCTGTCCTTCCATTCTTACTTGTTCTCTGTAGAAAATAAAGGAGTCAGACGGGGGTTTTCCATCGCCCTGGCAACGAAACTCCACAGTGTCCCCCTCTTTGACTAAGCCCTTGGGAGAGTCTTTGAACAGCTCCACCATGGACGCAGGGTCTAGACAGACAAACACACATACACACACACATAGACAAGGTCAAATTAAGCGGCTTTATATAGAGCGGCTGTAAAGTTACTTTACGAGGCTCGTCGTATTATTTGACGCTGACTCCATCCCGGCGCTGACTGTCACAGCGCACTAAATGGGCTTAAATAGAACTATAGACTGAACTGGGAAAAAATTGTCTATTGAGGGAAAAATCCACAGGGCTGCCCACTGCGCATTAGAAAATTAACAGCATGAAATGAAAAGCCTTTCAAAAGCAATTTGCGTTTAATCAATGGCACTGAAAATTGGACAAAAGCAGGGACTCTAATTTAGCTTTGTTAGATAACAGGAGAGGGGGAGAGGTGATGTTAAGTAGTGAGGGGCAAGGTAATTAGAAGTGCATGCATGAGAATCTTTTTTTTAAATGAATGTACGTGACAGATGTTTCTAGATGTGTAAACAAAGGTTTTTTATTAAAAACAGATTTAAAAAAATAGTTTAAAAATAATAATATGTTATAGCATCACACTCAGGAAAATATCCATATATTTTGAAAAAAATAATAATAACAATTGCACCACAGTTTCATGGCTTCCATATCAGAGTTTTTGCAGAGGGGAAAATATTTTAACGCGCCACAGCTCCAAGATTCTAAAACCTTAGTATAGCATATTATATATAGTATATACATGCAATATACACTACCGTATAGTACTATACTGTATACATATATATACTATATATACTATACATACACGATATACATACTATATATACATACTATATCTACTATATATATACATACATACGATACTACATATAGTATACTATACAACTATAATACTACATAATATACATATACTATACTACTGTATACTATACTGTATATACTATGCTGTATGATAACAAGATGGTATCCGTTAGTGTGGGTAGTTTATGCAGCTAATGTTAAAAAGCCTTATCGTGGGTCCTTTACTTACAGTGCACAGTGACGTTGACGCTCCGGGACGCGGCGGTCCTCACTGCTCTGGGGACGAAGAAGCTGACCTCGCAGGTGAACAGGGCGTCCTGGTCCTCCCTGACCACCTTGTACTGCAGCTCGCTCTGGACCACGAACAAGCCTCCCGGCTCCCGCGTGACCAGCGTCACCACATTCGCATCTGTGGGGATCGGACAAAGGCAAGAGGAATAAGTGACAACAACAGTCGAACCTTGGATAAACTGCATGTGTCTGTCCCCAGATACAGATACAACCCATGCTTATTTCCATCTTTATATAAGTATACATTTATTATATACGTTATGTATACGTTATTTTTCTATGTCCGTTTTACAGTATTCTCCTTTAGATTAATAAACTGCCCCTTAACGGACGCCGGCCATTTTCATTTATTGGAGGTTGTTACTGTTTTATTAGTTTTATTTCTGTTATAATTTACTGTTCGCTATCCGCTAAACTAGACGGCCACGTTTCGGGAGGGCAGAATAGTTGGCTCAGTGCACTGTACTTGCTAGTAGGAGAAATGCATCGTGGGCTTTTGAAAGGCCAGTGTAAATATCAAGAATATCGACACCGGTGTTTTCTTTCTTCAAGTGCCTAGCTGAGAAGCTGAGAAAACAGTGATCTTAGCACCACAACATCCTGTAAAGTACCTCTTGCATTTACTTACGTCCGTCTTCGGGCACCAGCAGTATGTCGTTCCTGTACCAGGTAATGTTGGGTTTGGGGTAGCTGTTCTGCACCTCGCAGGAAGCCACCTACAAGCAGTTTCACTATCTTATACTTTGAACATATAAAATACATGGGAAATATGAATAACGGGAGTTCTTTCCTCATCTATCTGAAATACTGCATGTTTAAATGAGCAGTTCACTAAGGTTTTTTTTTTTACATTTGTACCACAAGAGGACGTAGGTCATATTAATAAAATCTGATTTTTTCATGAAGTTATTTTGTACAATTATGTAATTATGGATATTGCAAGCTGGGGAAAACCGGATGATTGTTAGTGGTGACAGCTCTTCCCAAGAGTTTACCAGACATTTTCACTAGTTGCTTCTCTCCCAAAAAGGTCCTCCAACTGTATTGTATATCTTATCTGCTGTAAAAGCAAATTGTAAATATTGCAGTAAATATTTGTAAACATTAGTATAATTTATGTGTTTATTTGTCTGATTTCCCTCAACTGTCTAGGAAAAAGGGCCATACGGTCAAGTGACACAAGTAAAGGCAAATCTCGCTGGCTTCAAGGAGACACCTACCTTGGACAGCCCCTCATTGGTGATGGAGATTGCAGTCAGAGCGCCGTCAATCACTGGAGGCTCGGGGGGAGCTGGACCAGGGGAAACAAAAATAGAATAAGAATACAGTACCTATGATTTATTTTCAATTGACATTCTATTCTCTTTACAGTGAAAGAAGGTTAGACACCACCTCCAGCTTATCCAGCTTCGGCTAACCTACCTCCAGCTTCACTTCCTGCTTCTCCCACTCATTTCTTCCCCAAACAAGGGATGTAGTTACTTAATTGAAGGTCACAAATTGGAAACACCATGGTAACGAGTGCTAACACAGCAGATTCAGGGCTACTGCCCAGTATTGGTGAGATGTGGTCCACAGCGTTTAAAGACCACCGGATGCAGTCTTTAAACCCTCTGAACACAGCGAGAAGCCAACTTACCGAACACCCGGATCCTGGTCTTGGCTTCGCCCATGCCAGCGGTGAGCCCGCTGACCTGGCAGATGAAGACTCTCTCGTCGGACAAGCGAACATCTTCGACCGTGAGAGTCGTCTCCTGCTGGTGGGTGGTCACCTGAATGCGGCCGCTGTATTCGGTGTCCTCATCCACCATTTGCTGGTTGTAGTCGGTGTAAAAGATCCGCTTCCACGATTTCTCTTTGGTCTGGTAGAACATAATGCAGATATGGTGGAGATTCGGGTCGAGAGAGACCTATCTTAGAGCCATGCATTATCATGATGTATGGAAGATACTGAGGTACATTTTGCATGGCGACCAAACACTGTCTAAATCTGTTCCTTTGAAAGCAGCTAGCAAAATCAGCAATATATTCAAAGCTTTCCATTCTTGCCCTGATTAACATGGAGTGTAAATGCAGAGGGGGCATATAGTCATGCACATCAGCTGGCAGGCAGCTGAATGTCGGATGGGTCGCCTGTCTGGTGACGCGTCCCTATCATAGCTCTTCCTGATAAGATAACTCTTTCTTGACCATGTTGTGAAATTCCAGTCAACTGATAGTACAGTGGCTGGTTGAGCCGTCAGCCCCCTTTAAAATTACAGGCATTCATCAGCTTGCTCACATTCCACCTAATGGTAGGATGGCTTCTTGGGGGTTGACCACTTGACAATCCATCTGGCCCTCAGGAGTCTGCGTAAGCATGTTGCTGCACGGTCATATCTAGCTAATGGGGACTGACCTCCCAGTGGTGAATGCTTGGTTCATCTGTCAGTCTCTTTTTAATATAAGCGAAGCAATTCCTTAGGTTATTAATACATTGTATTAATAAGTAGGATGGCTTCTTAGGGGCTGACTGCCTGCATTCAACTGGTCAACTCCAATGGTGACACTAACCATTAGACTTTCTATTAGTTAACAAGGATCGAGCACCAGGGGTCTGAACCATGTCCGGTTCAGCTGTCAGCCCCTTGAAAATTAAGCGGTCGATTCATGATCTTATTAATGCATCACCTAATAGCAGGATGGATTCCGGGGGGCTGAATGTCTGCATTCAACTGGACCTTAAAAGTTCTTGTAGCTGCTACACAGCAGATTTATGGCAATAAATCAGAAACTGCCGTTATGCCAAACAAAACTGTATGAATATCATATTGGAGTATGATTGGAATCTAAATTGTTTAAACTATGACAAGTGTTCTTGACTGAATCACTGCTTTAAATTTGGGGTCTAATCGTGTCCTGTGTTGATCTGAGATCTTATTGATGAAGTGCTAAAAAAGACGCTTGTTATTTCATCCACCACCAGCATTCATTGGAGATTCTCTGACGTTAGCTGTAAGTAAGTAGCAGCAATGTGTCCTTATACTGTATTTTTGGGGCTTGAATTTAATGGCGTGAGAATTCAATGTTGGGGACTACAAAGAATATATCATTTGCACCAGTCCAAAATTTAAAAGTATCAGCCTTGAAGGATAGGTTTGGCAATTTGTTAATGTTCATTGTTTATTTTTAGGATACATTGTCTTGTCTATAGTTGAAGCTTCTAAATGTGCTTAAATGCAGTTCAAATGGGCAAACATTTAAAAATACATGCAAAAATAACTTTAACCACGGACCCGTCGGTGGGTCCACGGCGCAGCCCGTGTTTGACAAACACTCGTGAGATCAGTTTTTAAGCTCCCGGTAACTTCTGGTACCAACAGAAACTAGACGACTAATCCGATCTGTAGCTGTGTAGCATGTCATGCTAGCTCGCTGGGAAGCGGGCGTAACATAGCTCCAAAGTCGGTGATCTTTTTTGATAAAAGTAAATGGGCTTGACTATTTTCTAACTAACAGGACTAACAGGTCCCTTGACCTCTCACATCAAGATATCTGAATGAAATTTGGCTCATTAGAACAGCAAGAGACTCTGATACCGAAACAGTGATGGAATTGTATAAATTGGGTATTGCTACAAAGCTGAGACTCTTGTGAATCCAAAGAGCCCGATTGCATTCATGTGGGATGAAATATGGCCTCATAGTAACCATTTCAATGTGATAGCATTTTTTTAACGTGACCTTGTTGTATAAAGTGACCTCTAGGATAATCACAGCCTCATGAAACTCTAGACCCAGAATCTAGACACCCAGACCATTCAGGAAATGTATGGGATGTCCAGGTACATTGAAGATAAGTGGGTTTTTCTGAGCCATTTTCAGAAAATAGTGCTTGTCAACCAATCGTCAAAATTGTCAAATTCACACAAATCTCCAATTGTCAAAAGTTATTAATGCTGCATCACAGCATTAAGGTTTCTTGTGTTTTTCAAGGTTATGAGGTCTTCAGGTGGTCTTTTGGGGGAATTTATGACCATTTTTCCCCATTCTCGAGTGGTCAAAAATGGCTAGAAAGTGTACCAAAGCTGTGTAATTAATGGTATCAACAACTTTGTGCAGCAACTAATCACACATAATTGAGCATGGGAATGGCATCATTAGGCATGAGGATCATGTTTAAAGCCCCTTTACACTCAAAATATTCATTTTATCAGGCACAATTACAAATTTTATGTTTGTTAACTTTTAATTGATAGAAAAGATTGACATACAGTGTAGAGCTGCATCTCAAATGATTCCTTGGGGTCTCCGCTTTCTGAGGTGTAAGGCACTTGTATATGGCACCAACTACTGACCCACACCACCCCCCAGACTCCAACCCCTCCACCTCACTTGGATCCCAACAAATGGGCCTGGACCTTAAGAGGTTAATAAGACCTGGTTTGAAAAATAGCGAACCTATCATTTAAAGGACACTTACCCCAAGATACAATGTGCTTATAAAGCCATTGGAATGTTGAGGTATACATTCAGGAGATTGTCAAGAATAAATGGAGGGGACTGAAGTACTTCTAACGCCGTCTACTACTGCCAAAAAATACAATTTTGAGCCAGAAAGTCTAGAAAATAACTGATTTTATATATTTTCTTTTGAGATAAAGTGACTGTCCAGGAATGGTGTGTGAAAGATTATTCGGCTAGCTCTGACAACATATGTTCTCAACTATCTTATTAGAAAAAAAAGCTAATTCGAAAGGCTTCTTAAAATGAAAGTTCAAAGACGCACTCCACTCTGACTCCATTTCTTTTATACGACCATAGGACCATTTTTCATTCTCGTGTTAAGAAACCTTATCGAGTAAAAGGACACTTGGCAATGGCCTTTGTTCATGAAAGACCGGGGGAGAACAAAAGAAAAGATAAGAAGAGAAGAAAAAAAGAGTCTAGTGTGACTCCAGCAGGACTCACCATCACATGCCACTGGATCATGACAAAGCTGGGCCTGCTCTTCCCACTGAAGTTGAACTGGCAGGGGATCTGGGCCGAGTCCCCGAGATAGGCCTCCACGCTCTTCTCTATACTCAAGTCCACTTTGGCCCAAACTGAGAGAAAAAACACACATGGACATGTTAGAAGCAGTACCCTTTACTTGTACTAGAGTATATTTTAACCCAATGCACTTTATACTCCGTCTGATTAGAAATATGGAAAAAATATGTTTTAGATGTTAGTTTGGTCACATCTCTGCTTCCCCTTCCTCAGCATCAGCTTAGAACCTGCAGCTGTTTGTCAAAAACACACACACACACACACACACACGTTGAGTTGATACGATTGTTGAAATTAGCAAAATGAGTTCCAAAAGGAAATGGTCCCATCCTTTCATTTCCTTAAATGTTTTTATTATATTTGAGTTTTTGGAGTACTCTACCTCTACCTCTGCTGTCTCCGATATCCTTGGTGTATATTGGTTTCAAGAAAGCCTCACAGCAGTCATCTGCAGCCTGCTAGAGCTCAGGTCACTGACAGAGGACCAAACGCAACGTGTTCAACCTTAGAACCTCACACCTGACACCGGACATCTCATACCTTCACACAGGAGTTATGTGCATGTGCATGTGCAACAGTTTTTTAATAGTTGACTGGCTGCTGCTGGGTGGTCTGAATGATAAGTTGCCTGAAAAGAAGGCCAAAACTAAGTAAGTAAGCTTTTTCCGGCCGGAGGGAAAATAACTTCCAGAATTGAAATGACAAATTAAAATAACAATAACACAGGCGTAAACAAGCATTTTCCCAGACGGATACAGATACTTAATTCATCCCCGGAGAGAAATTGCGGAAAAAGGAGGAAACTCACGGACGAATGCCGAAGGCAGCCAAGCAAGGCACACGTCAGTGCTTTGGTCAGGGGCACTTTGACACTTTTATGCAACCACAGACGCTTAGTTTGTACACATGCAACATGGTTTTCCATGTCGTAGAAAACCTTACAAAACCTTACAAGAGCTGAAGCCAGTTTGAGCTGAAACTACCTTTTACTGTCACCTATACACTCACCGGAATAGCTACACCAGTGGCTGCTTTCGGAAAGTCAGCTATTGAGCTGTCGTATGCCGATCCCCTTCCATTTAGGTTGGAAGCAGCTCCCTCTTGGGAACCAGATTAGATTCTGCGGCGATGTCACAAAACTTCTAAACTCAATTCACTGTGCCAATGGAAAGCTTGAAAAGCCACATGGAAGCATTTCTATTTTTATTTTGCAACTTTTAAAGCCACAATTATGGTAAATGTTAGTGTCATTTGTGTGTTTATGCTTTAGCTTTCAATTGACTGGGGAAAAATGACCACTGCAACATGACTAGTGGATGAGTGAGGTATTACATGCTTATGGTCACATGGCACGAGTGAAAGCAAATCTTTTTGGGCTTCAAGACAAGAAAAATATGCAGCCCTGATTTTAACACAACACAATCTGCCTCTCCCTCTCACTCTCTCTCTCTCTCTCTCTCTCTCTCTCTCTCTGGCCAAGTATAACCACAATGCTGCCTTGTGGGCCAGAAAATGAGTTCCCTTGGCATCGTCATGGGAACCCAGACATGGGTGGGCTTGCCAACAATGTTGGATGTCTGCTGCCTTTCTAGGCTAGCCAACTCATATAATGACAAAAGAAAGGTCTTTTTTAATGTGTCTTGCCAGAAAAACAATTATACCTTATTCTCAATAAGGCTCGTCTTGTCAAATGTGCCTATGATTTCTTACTATGCTGGACAAAGAATTAGTGTCAGCTTTGTCAGAGATTAATATTCTTGAATATTCTTGGGTGTCAGTCACATCACTATATAGCCCACACAGGTTAGTCAAGGACGGAGTTCCAAGTGCATAAAATCCTGTTACTGGATTTAGTTGCATTAAAGGACTCTATGTTTTACAACCAGTGTTTCAACACGTATTTCTGCCAGTATGCTGTATTTATACAGTAAAAAGGCCAGCTCAACCGAGACACTTATACCGCTTTTCCACCAAATTAGCGCTCTATATTAGGGTTTTTTAAAAACGCGTAAACCCGCTAAAAATAGCCGATTGACACCGTTCCCATTGCCAGGAGACGAGTATGCCTTTCTGGGTTTTTTTCCTGGTGTGTCACATTTGATGTCACGAAAAGGGGCGTAGCTTGTCTGTCTGGGTGTCCGGTTTCCGGTGTGATTGGGGCAAAAACATTTCTAATCTTTTTTTTTAATTATTATTATTATTATTATTATTTTTAAACATTCTTTAATGTGCATTTGGAGGAGTGTCCATGCGCACCCACGGGGAATGACTACCTCACCACGGAGCGCAGCCCACAGTGGGCAGAGAGCTGAGTGGGTGAAGAGCTGTGCATTATGAGCTGTACTGATCGACATTACATTGTACATTACATTGTACATTACATTGTGCATTACATTGTGCATTACATTGTGCATTACATTGTGCATTACATTGTGCATTACATTGTGCACTACATTGTGCATTACGTCAGGAACATCAACGCACGTCAGAAAGGGGCAAAAATAGCGCGTCCACCCGGATATTGTGTTTCCACCGCTGCCGATCGGAGCCGGAGCCGATAAAACCCTGTGGCTACTGCAGGGTCATTTGTCCCGGGAATGGATGCCGATTGTAAACTTTGCCACTGCAGCCAAAAGCAGGTTAGCGGGTGTTTTTGTGCAGTGGAAAAGGGGTATTATTTATGCTTGTTTGGCCCCAGCTTGGCCTTTAGTTAGTGTACAATTGATTACAATGTGTACAATGTATTACTCCAATTTATTTTAAAGAAAGCAGCTTCCATATTATGGAATTTTGCCCCAAAAAAAACAACTATTTACTAATTTCATTGGAATAAACTCGCTGAAGAAAAAAA
Organism: Cyttopsis rosea; assembly: GCA_900302355.1. Lineage (NCBI taxonomy): Eukaryota > Metazoa > Chordata > Actinopteri > Zeiformes > Parazenidae > Cyttopsis > Cyttopsis rosea. Next base: position 9,059 of record OMKR01022684.1, on the reverse strand, counting down.
AGAATCATTGACGCCACTCCAGCATCGCCGTCATCTTTTAAAACCTAAATATTATTTTTGTTTCCTCGACTTAAAATTGAGGAATAGGGGGCAAATGAAAATAAAATCCACTGGATCCAATCCAATTTTTTTTCCAGTGTATTCATCAGATTGAAAGCTGCCCCCCCACTCCACAGTTATGAGAGGCTCCGAGTCGTGCTCAGTGAGTCGTGCTTCCAAGGACCAACGCGCCATTGTTCCCGCACCTGGTTTGCAAGCAGAGCAAACTGCCCGCCCCTACCGACCAGCAGAAAAAAAACATATATATAAAAAACATATATATATAGATATTTTCTTTTTCTTTTTTTCAATATTTTCAATAAAAACCCACAAAGGTTAAAGACAGTTCATGGTTTAACAAAACAATGTTGTTTGCCATGTAAAGGAGGAGCAGAGACGGGTCTGAGACAAGGAGGGGGGGGGGTTCAGTGCACTGTCACGGAAGTCTATGTAAAAGATTACCACCCGTCTCTTTGGGGCCGCGACGGTAACTTTTCACACTAATCGGATTAGCTCCAGGGGGTGGTGTGGTGAGGATTTGACTCCCAAAACCAACCTGGGGCCAGTGCCTTATCTGCTTCTATTTTGACTCCTGTGTTACATGAACACAATCGCAAGAAACACACGACCCCATGGTCTGCGGATACAAATAATCAAACACCCTGTGTTCCCTGTGTGCGATAGCTTAGATGAGTGCATGCATGAATAAGTCTGTGTGTGTGTGTGTGTGTGTGTGTGTGTGTGTGTGTGTGTGTGTTTTAGCTGGTTATTCTGCGT
>OMKR01022681.1:1826-20881 GCA_900302355.1 Cyttopsis rosea | reverse complement strand
TTCCAAGTACAAGTTTCTGATGATTTAATACCAAGGCAGATGTTTGGGTGTACTGTGGACAATGTGGTGAGCGCAGCACTTCCCAGAGCCAAGATTCCAATTTTGCATGAGCCCGGAAACTTCCTTCTCCCTCCCATCATGCTACTGTAAGCTAGTTTTCAATTAGTAGTAAGAGACTTTGTATAAACTCTCTTACTTTGATAGAAGTCGTGGGAAGCTTAGGGTGCTTCAAACTGTAAAATAAAAAAGTGTCAAGCCGCCCGGGAGGCAAAATTAGGTGCAAATCTTAATTTCCATGGTAAATTAAACTTTTACCAAATCCTGTCGGAAGTACGTCAAACACATCTTTCTTATCAACAAAAGCTTTAAGTGCAGTTGTTTGTTCTTCTTTTAGAGAAAATATACCGTCCAGTTTGTTTAATACTGTCACGATAGCGGATTCAACAGACCGTTCCACGTCAGTGGCAGCCATCTTGGTAATGTGCCTCAACGGCGCTCCTATGTATCATCAGCATATCAAACCCCGCCAATATTAGAACCTGGCAAGGTCGGGTGGAAATCTGTTTGAATGGGAGGGTGGCCAGATGTATCTGCCAGAGCAAATGAAACATGAGATTGCAGATTTGTCTTGTTCCCAGGCTAGTAGCATCAAGTAATCCTTGACAGAATCCTGAAACAAAGAAAAAAGAAAATTGCTGCTGTGGTAATGCTGCCACTGTCCCAGGGTGAGTTAAGATGGAGGAGATGGGGCAAAACAGCACCTTTCGGGCGTGTTTTATTGACGGTTAGAATAGAATAGAATAGAATAGAATAGAATGATTTATTAATCACACATTAACCACACACATGCAGAGGGTGACACACACACACACACACATGCAGGGAGTGGCGAACGATGAGATATAGTCTCTGTTTTTATCCCATCCTGGCTGTCCTTCCTCCAGGGGCAGCCAGGAGCAGTGGGCAGCTCTCACTTTGTCGGCGCCCGGGGACCAATTCCAGGTGGTGGGTCCATGCCGTGGTCAGGGACAGGACAGGAAGTGTTCTGCACGTTTTTAGTCGGGGTCCTTATGTTGGAGGAGACCCATGCGAACACGGGGAGAACGTGCAAACTCCACACAGAAAGGCCCCTGATCGGGAGATAACCCACCGGAGCACGGTGCCAACAGAGCCACAATCGAACCCAGGACCTGCTTGCTGTGAGGCAGCAGTGTTAACCACTGAGCCACCGTGCCACAACTAATAATGCTGTTTGCAGGCATTTGCAAGGAAAACCATTGCATGATAGCAGACATTTCTTTTTAAGATCATTATGGGATTCGTATGGTATATGGCTGCTGCGATGTACTGTACAGACAGACCCTTTCTCCAAAGTGGCGCCTTATCGTTAAAGATTCTGCCAAAAGAGCATTTTCCTCAGGCAAAGACAGGAGCCTCCCATTTCCTTCAGAGGCTTTCGCGGCCTCTCCCGGCCACTGCATGCTTTTAAGCGCTCCGACACCGGGAGCGAGCTACGGGGAAGGCCGGTGGAGACGAGTCCTCCTCACCCGCGGGGGCCTCACCGCGCCTGCGGCGGGTGTATTTTCTCCCACCACCCGATTCATTATTGACAGACTCTCCGCGCAGGACCGCGGGCGGGTCCCTCGGAATGTCTGCCACCCCCCCATCACACCGCCTAATCAGGATGCCCAGACACTCCCCAGAACATTTGCGATTCAGTTCCTGGGCTCGTCTGATGAGCTGGAAGAAATAGGAAGGGTGGAAGCAATAGAGAAGAGGTTGGGTGGCTCTCCATTAATTTCAGCGTCTATGTGGAGAGAATGAGAGCGAGGGAGGGCTATCTTGGGAATAATACTATACTATACTATACAAAATGTTGTGTATTCTACTGTATAGAGCAACTACATCTCGAAAGAATTTCCTACTAAGCGGGTTATTACTAAAAGGCTTTTTCATACGAGAAAATACAATAACCTTGGAGCAACATGAGTGCAACTCAAACTGAACTACCAACACCTCTTATCTTTAGAGGTTCATGCATTAAGGATGGGAAGTGCCTGCACTCCGAAGCTATGATTATGAACAGGTACTTTTACTTTTGATATTTTTATTATCTAGTACTTTATAGGTCTAATTGTGTATGGGTAGGATGCTGAATCGAGGGCTTTTTTCTTTTTGTATTTCTACTTCTGCTTAAGTATCGGATATGAGTATTCTTTCCATCATGTATTTCCTTCCTTCGGGATAATCTCCTAAATGTTGGGTTCAGCTGTGACTGAACCCAATTTTTACCAATTCAGAAATTTGATCTCAAACCGCAAAGTCTTCAAAGCGTAAGATCTTCTAAGCGTAAGATACATAGTGGACTGTAGCTTATTTTACAATTTCTGGCTGCAATCTGGAATCTACATGTATGTCAGATGCTGACTTGCTTGTTTTGTGTTCAGTTTTTGTTTTTTATTCAGTGGACAATGGACCCCTTAGACAACACCACTTGACAAAGCATTTGGAACACAATTCAATCGATAGATAGCGGATCTTTAAGTGAATAAGCTTTCAAATACGTCCGGCTGCATGTGACAGGCTAAGGACTGTCGTTACATTTTTCTTCTTTATGATTTCTATGGAAGAACTAATGTGCTGATGCTGGTGAATCATTAATGTTTCTTTTCGGCTGACTCAGGTCTCATGCCATTAGTTATGCTCTCGTGATCGCGGAAAAAATGAAATTTAAATGGAAGGAGACATTTGTCTGTGTCCACGTCACATGTGCGCATTAACGCCGTACTGTTGATATTTCATTAACTTTGTAAAATTGGGTTTTTGCCATTTTACTAGTCAGGATACCTGACCTGACCATGGTGAGGTTTAGTTTTAATTCTTTAGAATGCAGCTGGGACTGAACCTCGACTTGGTGTTTGTCCTATAGCTCTTATTATGGACAACAGTCATGTAGTAGTAACAGTCAGTAGATCCTAGCGAATTAGACTAACTAGCATATCTACAGTTTATATTTTTGATATGCAAACTTGCACAATTTCCTATTTTTGTAAAAATGTGAATTGTTGATACAGAAGTTTATTGTGTTGGTTTTTGTTTTGGTAAAAAAATATATCGTTTTATTGTTATATAGCGAATTTTTTCTTTTTCCTTTCTTTTGTTATTTATTTTATTCTATTGTTGATTGTTAATTTTTAGGTTTATTGTATATTGCCACATCTTTCAAAAAATGCCAGAATTTCTCTATTTCTCTTCTATTACTTAAACTATTGTTTTTGATCCACCTATCCACCAATCTATCTAAAAAATAAGTAGATGATTGCTCAAAAATGACTAGGACTAGGTAGAACCAATTCCGAATTGCCTACATGTAAGCCAACAAAATCCGAAATCAACACAATAAGGACGGGTCTTCAATGTTGACATATCGATAAATGCCTCTTGCATATCTGCACTCCTGAGCTGCATGGAGCACATGGAGAACAAGCTGTACTAACTTATAGCTGCATTTTGGGATCCTGCGTCTCGGTAAATACTTGTATATGAGGTTGAAATACACCCGGGGAACGCTCCTGAGGGACTAATTACCGAGGAGCTGCATGATGTGAGGCGATAATAGGAATCAAGGCCTTGGATGTGTTTCCAGGATCTTCAGAATTAGGAACCCAAGCCCTGCACCTTGTAAACAGCTGTACCTCCTCGAGGGCAAAATGTCTGAAAATCACATTTATATCTTAGGTCCACTGACAGGAAGCTTGAAACGTAATGTTCTTTGACACAGTGGAATGTTTTAACCTGACTCGGTACTGCGAAAATAGCTCACCGTGACAATTGAATGACTCTGTACGGCTCCTTTCTCCTTGAAGTTCCTTGAAAAACCTTTCCCACCCTTGAGTCGTCTCCGACGTAATAGAAGCGTAATAGAAGCTTTGTTACGACAAAGCACAGTAAATTGCTTTGCCATGTATCAGAGAACGCTGCAACTATATGGTATCCTGAATCAATACGGCTTGTATTTGAGCCTCTGATATAATATAATTACATATTAGAGTATGTGCAGCTTAATGTAAAGCGGCACTGGAGCCATTTCGAATATAATGAATATAATGTACGCATTTGAATTTAAATAAGATCTTTTTGTCAGGATCAATAACAGTCTTTTTAAAGTCATGTTCAATTTTATTCATTTCTTCCAAAAAAGAATATTCAGAATGCATTTCCTTTGTTAGCCCTTGAAATTGAAGCATGTCTTGGAGGAAATCTATATTAATAATGTTTCCAGACTTTGTATGATACATGTATAGAAACATGTATCAGGTATGCAAATTACCATATGCTGTACATTTATAAAAGTGCATTTAAGCCTTTTAGTATTTATGTATTTATATTCTAAATAATGTCTAACAATAATGACATGTTTGAGGTATTCAAAGAATATTATTGTTTTGTTATTATGTAGGACTGTGAGGAAATGGAAAGAGCTTTGCAATTAAATATTTACTATTTACTCACGTTTTCTAAAGCAGCCTTAAAGACAACATTTAACTATATCATGATATTATAATAACCAAAATCCCGATGATATCTAGTCTCATATTACAATATTATATATTATATTATAATGATATATCACCCAGTCCTAGTTGCAAATCAAGGCACGGAAAAAGTGCATAAATATTGCAATAAAACAGGCAGAGCCAAAAAGGACCATTTCGCTGCTGGCCATTACTAAATCAAGAAAGGAGAAGAGCAAAGGAACATACATATAAACCAAAAGGCAATTTGTGATGTTTTATATTGATTACCAAGCCTGAACATGGTACGCAGCCACCAAACTCAGCCATACATTAAACCAGAAATTGCGATCTTAATGAAAGTGGGTCATATAATTGGCCGGTTTTCGAGGGCGAGAGGTAACGCGGACATAAATCAGCCATTGATTCGCCTCGGCAGTCCCGACACAGATCACCTGGTGTTCTGCTACAAGCCCCCCCTGGCCACTCGCAGTTCAGCCTCTCAGACGGCGATGTGGGATTTAACAAGAGCACAGGGAAGCCAGACTCATTATGGAAGACCGGCTCTAATCCCCGCGCCCGTCACCTCCAAGACGCCCGATCAAATAGCATACCCGAGCACCGTGCCGCCGCTGCCGTGAAATATTCATGATGTCACTACGGCAGATGTTTAAGTCAAGGCCAATTGGAAGCTCCTTCACTCACTCAGCAGGAGATAAAACCCTGCTTCTCTAGAGAGATATACCGCTTTTGGCTCAGTGGGTTTATGTGGGTGAAGTTGTATTTCCTACTGAATGTCTACTACTGTATACTATTAAAAATGATGTTTTATTCATTATGTTTTGGGACCAAAGATGAATTTACAACCTCGTTTGGACAATAAAGTTGTATCTTATCTTATATTTGTTCCACACGCAATCATTCCATACAATACACCTGAAAATTTCTTTTTAACAAATGCCGTTGGCCCAATGCAATTTTTCAGCTCTGGTAGTGTTAACCGTGTAATTGGGGAAAATCCTCAGGGCACTGTGATTTTAGATAGATCCACTTTTCTCTAATCTGCTGATAAGCCACGGTGAAATTGTGATATTACTAAATTCTTTTGCTTTTTATGCAAAAATAGACTTGAATAAAATAAAGCCATTTAACTGCATTGTAGTGTGAATAAAGATTGTAAAGTATTGAAGACATGTTTTAACTAAGGAATGTAGGATGTTATACTGTAAGAACTATGTCTAGTTAATAACCACAGACACTTATTGTGTCTGTGGTTCCACTACTAATATAGGAAACTTAGAGTAAAATAAGTCGCTTGCATTTTTAGGGAAAAGTGAGGTCCTAACAGTGCCTATAATACAGCATCAGAGACACGCACACACTCACATCCGACTAGACCCGGCGGTCCAAATGACCTCGCTCAGTAATTGCTATCACATGGAGAGAGCTGACAGCTGGAGATTTGAGGCCAGCGTCTTGACAACTTGATTCCCTAAAGAGAAGCAATTCGGCAGAGTGGTGTTCTGGAAGAGTTCCATCTCTACGGGTTAGAAGATACTTTTGGGGGCTGGAAATAAGATCATAGTGCGTCCTAATGCTACAAGTTTGATGTGCCACACTTCCTCTTCCGAAAAGAGCCCCCACTGACACGGTGAGCTAATGGTGATGGATGGAGCTTCGGTGTATTCTCTGTGTCTGAGGTTTCAAGATTTCTTAAATTCTTAAATTTCCAGTAGAGAGTCTCCATTATAGTGATAAAATGAAAACTTTTGACCCAACAGTTCCATGAAAGCGGGGAAGGTGGTATTATATCAGTAACAACCACAGCTCAAATCCTCATACAGTGACTGGCTTTACTGGTGAGCCACAACACAACGGAAGTGAGCCACAACGGAAGTGAGCAATGCCGATTAATCTGTAATAAAATATATTAAACTAAATTATTTTGTGTCTGTAATTGGAGCCGCAACTATCACCAGACCAATCGTGTCCAAATTCTCCGTCTGCTTCCTCGCTACAAGCACAAAACAGCCTCCATTCAATTAATAAATAGAAATAATAACTTTTATATCAATCCACGGTTTTTATTTAAGTGTTTAAGTGTGATATTCCAGAGAAAACGGCATCTACTGGCTCCGTGATAGTGTAATATTTTAGGTGAACGAACTGAACTGAATCACTTCCTGAAACGATCCGTTCAGTGGAGCGGATGAACGGATCGATTCAGAAAGTTCAGTTTGTTCACCTACAGTGTAAAAGATTTGAATCGTTCGCGAGCGACTCAACACTAACACTACTTCCTGTACACTAGAGATGCTGTTTTCTCTGGAATATCGCACTTAAATGGCTTAAAAAAAAAAACGTGGATTGATATAAGTTGTTTTTTGGATTTATTAATTGCATAGAGGCTGTTTGGTGCTTGTAGCGAGGAAGCAGATGGAGGATTTGGACGTGGTTGAAGATCCAAATTCATGATCTTTTTGGTGTAAAGACGATTCCCTTTGGCAGTAACACCTGCTCCATGTGTTGTGCACTCTAAAAAGACATCACCACAATTACTGTGATTGAGCAGAATGACACCAGTAGAAGCATCCATTTGACATCCTGCAGCCCTGAAAGAAAGAGACTGCAGCGCTCATGTTGGTTACTCTTTCTGTTCCTTGGAAGTGGAGGTAGATTCACACCGTATGAATGAGATGGAACGTGTGGAATATGAGTGTACATTCGCTTCCTTTCAAATATGAGACGTTTCATTCCTTAAAACCTTTCAAATTATAGTTTTTTCTGTTTCGATTGCTCCAGACAACCTGACAACCTAGGCGTTCTTCCATTCGTATTTTCAGGCCACATCTTAGCTCGCCAGCAGTCGCTTGATAACCAGACAGCTGTTTCACTTCACAGTTGCAATATCACATATATAGTATGTATAGTATAGTATATAGTATTTTCACTAAATTGTGTAAACATGTTTTGACATGAAATCATCAGTCATTCACCAGAGTACCGTCCAGGCATAGTTGTAGGAACTAGGCATGCAAACCACCACAAAAAGTGCGAAAATATAACATCATAGTATAAATTTGATTTGTGTACTGAATGTTCCCTCCCACGAAATCTGACTGTAATTAAATATCATATTGAAAAATTAATATCGATCAATAATCAATCAATAATCTTCCAAAATCGTGTGTCGGCTATAACTAAGGAATATGTGTCTATGCTGATATGTTGTGTATGATATTGCCACAAAATGATTTACACTAGTAGTTTTTGGTTTAATTGTTGCTGTGACCATACATAGTTGTTTTCCGAACTATGAAATGGATGTTGTAGTTTGTGTGATTTTTTTGTCTTTGGTCAAATTTAGTGTTTTTACTTCCATTAGTTTGCTATTTTCTGTCAACTCTTTTAGGCGGTCATGCATTCGGTGCGTCCCTTCACTTCTCCCTACATTCCCCTACACTTTTTACCATTCAAATCTCATTCAGACTTTCAATGGAACTGATGATGCCCCCCCTATATCTCACAGATGACCCTACAGTGCAGGGGCTCGACAAGTCCAGACATCTACAGACAGGAGAGATGATTATCATCGTGGTGGTTCTGCTCATGTGGGCAGGTAGGTTGGTGCTCAGTAATTTATCATTCTCATCAAAGTACATCAGCATCAGGATTTCCGAATTTTAAGCATATATAATAAATGTATAAATGTATCACCCAAGTCCATTCTGAAAAAGTTTTTTTTTTTTTTACCTTCGTAAGGGGAGGTTTTTACCTTGACCGTCTGAGGAGTATGGGTTTGTGGAATTATTCTGCAAATGTAGCGAGAAATGTTCCTTAATGGACCGGGTGATGGACATATCTTCACTTTGCACTTTCCATTTCACATTATAACACATTAAAGACGATAGCACCTCACATGTTCATGTTCAGCAAGTCTAGTTCAGACAGTTCATGACATCCAACATGAATTATTTTCAAAATAGTATAAATATTGCGGAGACAGCCTATCAGTCACTTAGCACACACACCAGTAGAAAAGTCATCTCTCCTTGGCCATACCCTACTTGCTTAGACCCAAAAATAACCCTTATGATCTTGAACACTCTGGGAATGATTTCTATCATCCATGTCTAACTTAACCTGCTTAAGTTCTTCAAATAATGACATGCTTTTTTCCCTTCTTTTTCTTCTTTTCTGGAATGTTTTCTTTCGAACACTGCACCCGAGCTGATGAATGGGTCCCACAGCAAAACAAAAAGTGACATAATATGCCTTTCAGTCTTTCAGAAGCAGTAACGTGAGGATTGCGGTCGGGGGAAATAAACATGATAAGGGGTAGAAAGAGAGATTGTGGTGGAAGTGGAGGAACTCTGAATCAAACAAAAAGCAAAAGGATATTTTTTTTGCCGTATCAGTTACAAAACAAACTATCTTGCTCATGGAATACTTCATAGATAAGTGATATACTGCCAAGAGGGCTCTTTGCCTTTGGAAAGAACAGCTAGTTAAATATTCATTGAAACGTCACTATTCCCACGGTACGGTATGAATTTAGAACCCCACCAAAACAACAAAGTTAATTGTCCCCGTACTTAATAACACTGAGGCTGGCCTGCGTCTGGTGAAAGGCAGCACAGCAAACCTCAGAGAATTCGCAGCTTCTACGTTTGCAGAAAAAAGTCAAAGCGCCATGTCCCCATGGGAACTGAATTCCATTATTCACACGCTCGCTTAGAGGAGGTGGTGACACTTCTGTGAGTGGCAGATGCCACCTCATGAATTAATTCCTCACCTTTTGTGTGCGTGTGTGTGTGTTTCTATGTGCGCGTGCGTGTGCGTGTGCGTTTGTGTGTAGCCGTCATTGCCCTGTTCTGCCGGCAGTATGACATCATCAAGGACAATGACTCCAGCAACAGCAAAGAGAAGGCCAAGCCCTCCTCAGAGAGGAGCACGCCGGAGCACCACAGCGGAGGCCTCCTGCGGAGCAAGGTGAGGACGACCTCCAAAAACCCCAAAAACACACACCAGGACATTCTCATTCACACTCCGGCAACAGCGTGCGGGTGCAAAGACAAAGACAAACAGATGAACAGATAGATGTCACCCCAAAGCACCGTGTTTCTTCTTAATTTATTCTTTCTTGTTCCACCAACAACAAATGACACCTACTTGACTCCAGATGGTCAACACAGACGAGAGGAATAATTTGGTAATTTCAGTGAAATAAGGATTTAGAATCTGATTCAACCCCAGTTGTTGTGTAGATGTTCAGGTCCCTGAATCTCTATCCTGGACAACCCCCCTATGCAATGCATATCTAAACATTTAAATGATGGTGAAAAAGAAGTAGGGTTTTTTGAGATTAGTTCATAGTGAATCCTTCTTTAAGGTGAACTAGGCATTCATAATTAACTAGGTTTCTAGAAAACCACAGATATAAAGTCACTTACGATGCAAGCCAGAGGCTACCAAGAGCCGGTTTGGTGCCGGCTGCCTGCAGGTTCATTCACAGGCCATTTCGTTAAAGGTGTTTTTCAACTGCTACCTCATCATACAGTACTTTGGGCGGATATCCTCTTTCTATTAGTAAATGCCACATATTTATGGTTGGAGGGTAAGCGCTCGATAAATGATCCAATTATATACACAGGGCAAATTATTCATCACAGCCAAGCACTGTGCTTCCATCGCACATTAACAAAGTGCCATCGTCATTAACTCCTGTCTCGTAATTTCTTAATATCTATTCTAGTTCCACACTTCCAGGTAGTGATGTGATTTATGAGTTAAAATGGCTAATATAGGCTTCCAAAATGTATTTCCCTCTACACTAGCAGTACATTAAGTTTTACATTTACATTAATCAGTTAGCAGACGCTCTTGTCCAATGCGACTTACATGAGAAGCTAGAAACAATCAAAGCGTGCATCGACCATTGCCATGTTTCGACAGTAGCCCAGAAGGGACAAACCAAACACTGGCTCTAGAGAGGGACTTTCGCGTTTTTCGTGAGCTTCGCAGCCACCAATTGGTTGCAATCTGCAACCTCACCGCTAGATGCCGCTAAATCTTACACACTGCACCTTTAAGTGCATGAGCACCTGTTTCTTAATTCAACCAACAAGTGCAAGATAGCTGGAATCCGAATATAATAGTGTTGTGTATGTTAGTGCAATATCCAGTGGCTGACCTGAAGTACAGCATCAAACTTGATGCAACCAGCTACAGGAGCCAGTGGAGAGAGATGAAGAGAGGCGTGACGTGCACGCTTTGGCTTCTTGAAAACCGGGCGCGCTGCTGCATTCTGAATCATCTGCAGAGGTTTAACAGTGCGTGCCGGTAGAGCAGCTAGTAGAGCGTTGCAGGAGTCCAGTCGTGAAATGACAAGCGCCTGGACAAGGAGCTGTGCCGAGCGCTCCGACAGGTACCGTCTGACCTTCCCGATGTTGTACAGAGTGAATCTGCAGGATCGGGGGAGGAAATTTGGTCAGTGAAAGTTAGCTGGTCGTCAATCACTACCCCAAGACTTCGCGCAGACTTGGATGGTATTGATGATGACGAGCCGAGCTGAACGATTATGTGGTGTTGACCGGTCGGACTTACCGGGATGATGAGGAGCTCTGTCTTGGAGAGATTCAGCTGGAGGTGGCGTTCCTTCATCCATTCTCGCCGAGACAGTGGTACAAGTATCCTCTGGAGGAAAGGTGTGTGGGAATGTGCCTGTCCTCAGTGATGTGTTGATGGTGTGTGTGAGTGAGGGGAAGAGGGCGGGAGAAATGTCCTGCAGAAGGTGGTATTACGTGAAACGACCCATTTCTACATCTGGAAATCTGGACAGAATGTGTCTTCTGAGGCGACCGATTCCCTCTGAACGATCAGACCGAAGCCTTGCCGAGGACCCGGGTCGATAGTCATGATTTTCCTTTATCTGTCGGGAACACAGCAGGCTCCAAAGATCACTCAGAGACAAGGACGCCCACAACAAGGAAAACAAAAAAAACAGAACAGAACAGAGCTGGGACATCATGGGGCGTTTAAACAGTCAATGGCCTTTGATTGATATTCTGTTGGGGGGATTTCCAGGTACTTTCAAAGGTCTTCTGATGTGGCATTTACTATATGAAGAGTACACAAATTGATGAGTTACAGCATAAACAGTAGCCTCGTTTTGCATTGCACAATCAAAATGAAGTGGTTAATGGTATTTTAACTGGTGACCGCAAATCGGCAAGCAAGACATGAAATGATCGCATCTTCCATCACAACGACGGCAAACAGTGGTTTCAGTACATGACTTGCTTTTCTTGGGTCTCGAATGGAAAGAAAGTTTTTTTTTGGTCTTTGTTTCTGTGCTCTCTTGCAGTTTCACGCATCCGTGCCGTCAATCAACATCATCGAAGTCTGAGCGGCTGTTGAAAGAATTAAATTAAAAGTGCGACCGCTTCGTCCCCGATAAGAAAAAAAGTTGATAAGGTCGTCGGCCGAGGCAAATCTTCTCGGCGGCGGCCGCGAGACGCCGAGGCCGATGCAGGTCAGCCGTGTCATCGAGTAAAAGACACACACACATGCATGCACACATAATTTGTACGTGAATGCCAGGAGAGGACACAAATACTAATCCCATACACACCCTGTCCAACACAAACACACACACACACACACACACACACACACATATATTACAGTAGCTCTTAAGCAGTAGTGGACTGCATAGTGTCATGTTAACACACAACAAAGTTAACATCAATGTCTTTACCAGATGCTTGGTATGTTATTGCAATATTTAAACACAGTGTTATCATCTCTGGGATGCCTCTCGACATATTTTCAATAGGCGGTGTATTTTTACTATACGTGTATACCACTACAGTAGATGCCATTTTCATATACGACCAACACAGTTCTGGATTTATATTCATCGGCGTACTCGAGATTGTTGGTTAACCAGCAAAGGCAATGTACCTTTAATAAAAAATATAAATGAATACATAAATTTTGGCAAATATCGGAAACGATTTGAGAGAATCCTCAAAGGTATTCTCGAATATGAACATTTTAAATGGCATTTTATGAATAAAATTCCTCACACGCAATACAGTCCATGAATGACGTTTGTACAGTACATACAGTGCTATGTTTACCGATAGAAGTTGCATGCAGGTCATTTGCCTGTATTATAGCTTTTGATGTCAATTATGATTTACATGGAAAATAAACATTATTGCAATACTGAGAAAGTATTTGTGATTTAATTACTTTATTATTATTGTTTGCCCTGCTTTAAAAAAAAAAAAGATTTCAATTGATTTCAATTGTTAAATTCTTACCTCTTTGTGTCTCCAAACCTTGAACGTGTCAATATAAAACATCCAGCAACATCCTATTTTTGTAATTTTGTATATTTATTTGTAAATGCTTTCTATCGATTTATCCATAAAACTAACCCAATGATTTCCAAGGTCACATACAGAATAACACACAATCCATGCTGGAGGGAAGCGTATGAGAGTACTTCAATAAGCCATTACAAGGCCAATAAACCAGAACGTTAGAGGGCGAGGAATTAGGAATTAGGAATAAGATGACAGCTGTATCGGATTCATGTTTTTCCGAAAATCATTTAATATAATTTAATTTGGTTTCCCTGACAATCTTAAAACACGGGACATGTCTATCTAAGGAGGGCTAATGAGGAATGGAGTCTGACTGTAACTCTCTCATTACAGCCTCAGTCTTTTTCGCCTTCTGTAATTTAACAGGCTTGTAAAACTGTTTTAATGGAAAGGCATGATTATAATCTTCTATTCATACACCGAGTCGCGGGTCTTAAAAAGGCAATCTCACTTTATTATTTCCTAAAGAGTGAAATCAGAGAGGCATCAGTTCAGTTAAACATACTGTAATTGACCGCTAATTGCCACTATTGACCAATCAGCATCGAGTATTCCACAGACCCATATGATAAATCACTTCAAACAGCCAGCTAGCAAGTCATTTGTCAATAGTCGTGTGAATAGCACATTAGCAATTCCGTTGGTTTGTCGTTGCTACTGGATGGTGTAGGAGAGAGAGAGAAAATAATGAGCAGAGACGAAGAGACGGGATCGATACGCGGAAAAAGCCTAAGAAAGAGTGAAAAAAGGTCAGAGAACATAACAGGCGCTGACAATGATGTGATAGACTCCACGGCAGGATCTGTTTCTTAACACCACAGCAGTGGCGCGCACAGGGGCACAGCGAAGGTGCCCTCTAGCTGACCCTACAGTAGAGAACACGGTGTAAAGTGCCCTCTAAGTTGCCTCTATGTTAGAGAAAGCCTTATAAAGTGCTGTCTAGAGTGGCCATACGTTAGCCAAAACATTATCAAGGACTTGAGGGTTCGAGGCCAAAGGAGCTTTTGAAAGGGCTGAGTGTGAAAGGGACCTAGGGGCATGATGGTTCAGAAGCTACAGGTTCAAGTCCTGAATTTTCCAGCCTATTCCTATAATCAAATGATTGGAGGAGACAACCAACCTCAGTAAGACTCAGTGGCTCAAATAGGTAAATAAACGCGGCCTTGAGGTGCCGCCTTTCAAAAGCTCACTCGACATCGAACTCCCCAAACCTGAGCTGCTTATCTCTTTGAGCCAATGACTCTTACCAAGCTCGGTCATCTCCTCCAATCAAAGAAACCTCCGTTCTGAAGAATCAAGACGTGAACCTGTGACGTCATCTGATTAAAGACACCTGAGTTCCGAAGAATCGGTGACGGCAGCGTCTGAACCATCATACCACCAGATCTCCTGGTCTCCCGGTGCTTTTAAACCCTTGGGGTGCTGCCTTTTAGAATCTCACTCGTCATCGAACCCCCCCAAGTCCTCCTACAGGGACTTATCACTCTAAGACACGGACTCTTATCAAGTGACATTGTCTCCTCCGGTCATCTGATTTACAATACAAATTAACAATGGCGGTGACTTTTGACCTATATTATTTTATGGTATTTTTATTTTTGTGCATTAATTATTCTACCTTGTCTATTATTTTCTTTGATTTCTGTAACTAGTTTTCCTCTTTTCCTTGTATTTCTTGTGTTCTGGACTTCATAAAAACAGACAAATCCAACTAAATTGATACTATAACCATATTGAAATGAGGTGAAAAACGTATTTGCTTCAGTCAGTTCGAACTGCATTGCACATCTATCCTAATGAAATCCCTCGGGTTTTCAATACCATAGCACAGCTTTTTTTCCCCCCCGAGGAAAAGAACTGACGAGAGCACAGAGAGACAGAGAGCGAGAGAGAGACAGAGAGAGAGAGAGAGAGAGAGAGAGAGAGAGAGAGAGCGTAGGAAGGAAGTGGCAGCGATCCACCCGCCCACCTCCACCGCTTTGTGTCTGACCTAAATTCCCCGTCTGGAGGCCGTGGATTGATTTGGGACTTTGGGAGCAGTGGGAGTATTGTAATGTGTTGGGTTGGCCTTTTGCATGATCACTAATTATGAAATGAAATCAGAAGAAAGGTGTAATCACAGAACCTTACACAAAAACAAAGCTCTCCGGTTAATACGGATTGTACAGATAATACGGATAATAGTGTACGAAACAACACAAAAACTGAACTAGTACATCCACTGTGGTGCGGGCAGAGCGCTGAGGGGCAGAGCACTGTGCAGAGCCTAATTGTCCATGTCTAAATCATGTCGACCAATTAGCCGTTAACGCGCCGCTTGTGACCGGGAGCGATTGAGTCGCAGATCTGAGGCCTCGGCGGACGAACATGACATTCCCCAGGAAGAGTTTGACCTTTTTAGACAAACAAGTGTTGCTGAATTCTAATAAACCGCGATAACGCTGACCTGACGAGTGTCCTTCGCGGCCGATAGTGCGGCGCTCGCAGGGCTTTAATCCCAACAGAGGAGACGCCTTCCCTCTTGGACACACTGCCGCGCGCTGCAGAGCAACACCGAGGCGATGTTCCCGTCTTTCAAGGTCAACACCGCGAGTACAATGGCGTGGTGTGTGTACACTGACACTTAGAGACGCTGGTCGAAGCTCAAGACATTAGATTATTAAATGTAGAGCGGCTGAATAAAATCACAACAGGATAAAATAGCACCCGTGCTTTTAACCTGCAGGAGTCCCGAGGGATTCAACGCTTGTTTTAATATGTAATACGTGCACTGCAGAAACATGCAGCGCACGTATTACAATGTTGGATTGGTGATTCAATCATTCGTTCATTTGATGAGCTTGTGGAGCTATTTATGCACCAGAGGTGATTGGCTCATCAAAAATCATAATAATCTCATATCTTGGTATGATTGTTTTGTGCAATCGCTGTGTTAAATAAGCATGCAACCCAAAATATACATTTGACTGAAAAAAAAAATAATAATTGCCACAATAATGACCCAAAGCAGCACTCCAGCATTTGTGCAAAGTCTGTGATTATGCATCAATGATAACTAGTTTATTAAGCCTGTACAAAGGGATCTTTACATAGTTCATGACAATTACACGGTTATTGATTCTCAAATTTCTATCATAATATCACATTGTTTATGGATTTCCAACAATTGCATAGATCTCAATTATTAAGCACCTTCTTTGAAAAGTAAACCGATAGGTGTAAACTTCAACTTGTACTCTTGGTGACTCGTGGTCTAAAAAATAAATTGTCTTTTTTGAAAACTACAAATATTGAATTGATATGAGATATTCAACCACATTTTTACTCTTCTGTTTGTACAATGACACGGCAGGCGATTCCATGACCTGCCTGGATGAAATAAAACAAGTTTAGATACAATGCACAACTTTGCAGTGCTGTCCAATTTCTAATCTGCATCTGTATCAAAACTGTATACTGGTATGTAACGCATTACGCAATAACACCACATTGTGTAATAACTTGCCAAAACGTAATAAATCTGAGCTTTATTATGTGACAATTCCTAATTTAGTGATAAACATCCTGAATGCGACAAGTAATACGTTTCGCTGCATTTTGCATTATTACATAATGTGTTTTTGTCTTTCTGTATGAGCCTTCTAGTGAAATTTTCTCATGAACTTAAGCTTGACACTTCACATCAATGAAGATGGCAATTTTGGTGTGTTATTACCTAATGCGTAAAAGGTGAAATAATAACTTAAAAATAATCAAAAATAAACACTGCATTATAGATTACATACCGTATATGTGGCAAGACGTACACAAATAACGCATTGCGTTCAACATGTTTATTACAAAATGTGGCCAGTTATTACAAGAATGCTTGATATTACATAATGGACTTGTAAGTTTGTGCAGATGAGTCTATATAAGTGTTTTTCCAACCACTAGTGTGCCGTAAGAGCTCGCCAGGTGTGCCATGAAAAGCTTTCAAATTCCATCTAAATTAAAATGCGTTGCAAGATCAAAATTGCACAGCTGCACTCACTCATCAGTTTGGAGTCCAAAGGTTGGGAAACTTGTCTATATTGATCCATCTCGCTCATCCTCACTCGCCCCATCAGAATATAATATTTAATAAAACTTAATCTGCCAATATTGGGGCATCAGCACATAACTAATGCAGTACCAACAAAACATTTACACATTCCAACAAAAAAAAAAAAAAAAAAACACGATTAAAATTAGACTGGGAGACAAAAAAGAACGTCAGTCATTCCCGTTTTTACGTTGGCTCAAAACATTGTGAAATAGGAGAAAAAGTTTCACTATTACAAATTTTTCCTCCAGATGCGAGAATTTTTCCTCCAAAATTCAGACACCAGGCCGGTGTCGTCCCAGCGGTAGCGGTGTCGTCCTCGTCTCCGCTGACATTATGCCAGCGATGTGGTATTTCAGCCGGTCGGGAACAAAAAACGCAATTAAGCTCCAGGGTCGAACCTGATAAGAAGCCCAATTATTCCTGCAGCGGGTGTCATGACAACGCCACAGAGTGACACCGTCTACTGTCAGAACGCAGAGAGCAGGGACCGTGAGTATGATCTTCTGCATCGGATATAAATAATAAACAGAGAACATGATGATTGAACATTTTCATTTGTCATCCGATTGATCAAGGTGATGACCGGTGATTGGAAGACAATAGTCTCTTTTGCCAAATCGATATTTGATCAGTTATCCCCCCGGTTAAATAAACCGCTCGTGGGTCAATAATCACTGTTAACTGACCTGCCAACAGGACATTGTTGTGACATTTTGAGTTTTTTTCCTCATTATTATGCACAAATGATGTCTATTCTCTGAAAAATAAAGCTAATTCTGCAGCAATAAAACTCACATATTAGGTTCTATGAATTTTCTAACCTCTAATGTACTATAACATACAGTCATCTGCACGTTGACAAATGTGCATCATCTGAATAGCGAGCCATACATTTAATTTAAAAAAAAAAGAAACCAGTATGAAAACCTGATTGTATACACACAGTTTACCCACTTCCTTTGAAATAATAACAATGTATAGAAATAAAGTACAGGACTATTGACTTTGAAAAAATACAGCATATGGAAATAGGTGTCTTCCTCTTCGTATCTCATCTTTATTCTACATTATATCGTGCCTGCGATCCCAAAATGACCCCTTTCCTTCTGTACTAAGGATGTCTTCATGTGCAGTGAGTGAAGGTAGTGTCGTGATAAAACCGTATTTGCCATTTTGATTTCCAATCTGCCTCTGACAGTTTAAATAACAACCCTTGGATTATTGAATGCGTCAGTAATATTACAGATATTCGAAAACGCTGACGCACCCAGGTATTGTACCAACTTTTCAGCTCTGAACAGATGAAATTGCCCGACCTTGAAACGGGCTTTAAAAAGGGGACGGCTGAGGAAGGGATATTCAACTGGACCTAATTACTCTACAGTGTGGATGGAAACCATGCGGATAGTTTGTGGGAATAATCCACAGCTCCTGAAGTGCTACTTTTTTTTGTGCTCTGCTTTTACTTGAATGAAACATGCTTATGTGGATCTGGATGTTAAATCCCTCCACCTCCCCTGCCTCCACCTGTTGGGCTCGACTCTTCGGGCTCACCACTCCTATATCTCCAGCTCACTAAGTGCACTGTGCACCTCACCGGGGAGCGATGAGCAGCAGAGCCCGGTCGCCAAACTCAAACGACGCAAAATAAATAGTCACTTTTAAAGTAAATCTGAGAATTGTCTGTCTAGACACAGTGTCTAGAAAATCTAATCTAAATGAAAATATAGCCTGAAAACATAAATTATATATATTTTAGGCTCAAACACATTGGTTCAAGTTAAATCGTAGACTGTATGCATTCTTTACCTTCCGTGGTCTGAAAGCAGCTTCTGTACCGGTTACTTCTGCAGTAAATGAGTCACCGACACAAAACAAAACTAAAGACCAGCCCGGTCGTGCGGCTCTTTTTCTACACGCTCCTCCAACAGGAAAGCCGAAATATTAAAGAACGTGCGACGCATCAGCTGTAACAGCGTGAGAAGAGCCGGTACTGCATCGCTGGACGGCGTCCGGTGACCAAAGACTGGGGGGAGATTTGGGGGGGGGGGGGGGCAG
>OMKR01022588.1:11351-27271 GCA_900302355.1 Cyttopsis rosea | reverse complement strand
CTGCTCCGTGGACGAAAACCCACCCAGCGAGAGGTCCGGGGACGGGGAGGGAGACAAGCAGGAGGCCCTGGTTGTTGTGATAGACGACGATGGGGGCGCGATCAAGCCGAGGAGCTTCTCCAACACCCGGCAGTCGAGTGCGGAGGAGAGCCGGCACTGCAGCGCGGGGACGGGGACGGGGACGGAGCCGGAGCCCAGCACCGAGCAGAGCTCCGGTACGAGACTCTGATAAACACCTCGTGTCAGTCAAGTAAAAACTGAAGGCATATAATAAAATAATAATAATCTACAAAAAATCTAATAGATTATTGTTTATTGTGTTCTGGTATATTTTTCTACATTTTCTTATAAATATCGTCACCATCAAATATCTATGTACACTATGTTTTAATGGTCTGCAACACGTTTAAAGACGTTAGAGGTAGGGTTAGGGTTAGGGTTAGGGTTAGGGTTAGGGTTAGGGGATGCCCTCATTCTATGGACATTGATAAGTGGATGACCTGAATTTCCCCCCACGGATTAATAAAGTGTTATCTTATCTCATCTTATCTTAACTTACAGAGATGGGTAGTTCGTGACATATGATACATATATTGACAGTTCAACCCTAGTAGGGTGTCAGATTGAGCGTAAAAATCTAAGCCTAAAAATCGAATATACTATACTATAATATAAAAAAATAACAATAGAGAATAATAATACAGCAGTTCTAAGTAGTTCTGCATGATGCTCCCTGCTCCTCTTTGGTCCAGTTTAACAAATGTCTTTAGGTAACTTATGTTTGAACACTATTTTCCTGGTGGTACTTAATGCCTTTCCTAGGTAAATTCTGTTGTACGGTGTTATGGAAGAGAGGCATGTTCACATTTAATCATGGAGAGCGGACAGACTTTTTCTATTTAGTTTCATCCTTAATCTGCCCTGCCCACTGCATGCTTCATAGATTAGTCAAAGACGCTAGTGTTCTCAGTGAAGCCCAATCTTTTGGCCAGGAATGCGCTCATGTATCTGCCGTCTGCATTTTCACCAGCCAGCCCATTAATTACCACGGGCCACATCGTAAAATCCTCTGAAGTGCAGATTTTTGGGTCCTACCAGCATTTTCACCCATTACTGTACATCTTTCTACTGTCGGAGGGCAGCAACTAAGTCTGCATCATTAGCGTATGTACACAGACAGCTACTGTAAGCTGGTTCTAAATCAAGATATTGTTTGTATACACAGAAAATAAAATTAGTGATAAAACTCTGCCCCACTGAGCCTCACCGTTTATAATGAGCTGTGAGTTACAAGTGATCGACTCTCTCAGACTTTGTCATCCAAACAATGAAGCCACTATGGACCTCCAGATCCTATGGCTTCTGTATCAACCTAGAACAATGAGCCTTTTTATTAGGGGTTATATTTCGGTCATGGAGTTTAAAATATGATATAAAATACATTCTGAGGTCACTGACCAATCAGTGTTGAATTTATTTGATTACACAAATTCAAATTCAAGTCTTTAATGATTCTCTAATTAAAGACTTGAATTTGAATCTGTGTTGAGCTGTTTACCCTATTGAATATTATACATATTTTAAAAAACATCATTTTTTAACACCATTCTTCCTATCAAGTAACTACCCTTGCATCACAGAACAATTAATACTTGGCCATTCCGTTCGAAAATATAAAGGGGTCTGAGGTTTTTTTTCTCACAGCTCAATTTTCAGCGATACTTGCTGTTTCCCCAGTGTTGATGTTTTTGCACACATATTTGGTTTCTGTTCCACGTCTTCAGATCTGAAGAATAAATGGCATCTGGTGGTGGATCGTCTGACGGTGCTTTTCCTCAAGTTCCTGGAGTACTTCCACAAGCTGCAGCTCTTCATCTGGTGGCTCCTGGAGATCCACATCATCAAGATCGTGTCCTGCTACATCATCCTGGTCTCCGTCAAAGAGGTACACGATGCATTTTTCACAAGACACGAGAAGAAAGCCTGTTTAATGCTCACACCTCAGTCTCAGTTCAAATGGAATAGACCTGTGATTGGTTAGCGTTCAGTTTCCATAAGCCTCTTTCCTGGTGATTATTTCCACTTCGAACACTTTGAGACACTGGAGTGATGCAGAACTGCTGAGATAGCCATCAGTTTCAATAATGGATGATAGCAGTGCATCCCGACTATATACTGTTGATTCCACCCCTATTACGTTAGAATTGAACACAGTAATACATTTTACATGTTACTTTGTTTTGTTCAGAATGCCACTATACAGAGTTTATTATTAATTCTACCGGACCAGCCGTGACTAAATGGTGCTGAACTAGTGCGGTCTGAAAGCAAAACATGAGGTTGTCACGCAGAGCCTGATCCAAGGTCTAAATTAAAAGCAAACCACTGCCATCAGGGTTCCTCAACTTTGGGAGAACCTGGCAGAGGAGTTTACGCCGGCTAAATCATAACCATCTTTAAAATTGCAAATTTTAATTCACTTTGACAATGTTTTCTTAATGTAATGATCTTGTCATGTATTGCTCTCGATCTTTTTATTTGATGATGAGATCTTCCTAAATAGTTTGAATGTTTGTGGCTTTCACCGTTAGGCTTTTCTGTCAATTGACATATTCTTGTTTTCATTAAAAATGTATACAGACGGCATATAAATTCTTCCTCTTCTTCTACTTAATGTTATGATTAATATTGCAGGTTTAGGGTGGAAAAACAATGTTGTCTTGGTCATTTACCCTCTGTTTAACTTTTGTGCAGGTGTCTCTTTTCAACTATGTGTTCCTGGCGTCCTGGGCGTTCGCGCTGCCCTACAGCCACTTCCGTCCGCTGGCTTCCAGCATCTGCACCGTGTGGACGTGCGTCATCATCATCTGTAAAATGTTGTACCAGCTGGAGTCTATACACCCCCCATCCAAGAACTGCTCTATGGTGAATAATGGACACTTGCTTTACAAGTTGTGCAAAACTACAATAACATACTAAGATTAGTACAATTTTTTTTTTAACCTTGCACTGTATGTAAATTTCACAGAGATTTGTGCTTTGTTTGTGGAAAGAGGCTCCACCGAAAAATAAAGGTTGTAAAACACGAACGTTGCCGTGCAAACAGCCGAAGCAAATGCACTTAAGAAAAGCCGTAGCTGTATAATTAATCTACTAAGCGCGGCTCTGGATTCCTTTAGTGTGTCTTTCCTAAGTGCCAACATGCAGTGAGCCTTTTTCCATCCGCAGCCGGAGAAGTACACAGAGAAACAGAGGGCGGAGATGGAGGCGTCCTTGCTTTATACGGCGCCCTTGGACCCTGCCAACTGGGTGGGCCTGCAGAAGTTCAGCGACCTCCTGGATTATCTCAGAGTAAGAACAGCACGCTCTCATCAACCCGGCGTGTTTACGCTGTAACTTATCAAGTTCCTAAAGAAGTAAACAAAACATTAAATCAGTGGCAATCAAATTCATTACAAAACGGTGCTGAATCTACCTACAGTACCTTCCTAAAACAAGTCTTTCATTGTATTTGACACAGTGATTGAAATTTAGATATTTATTAAGATAAAATAACACTTTATTTGTCTGCAGGGTGAAATTCAGGAATATCACTTATCAATTATCACTCAAGAAATCTAAAAATGAAATCAGAAAAAGATCAGCAATGCTTATTTATTTATTGCGCTCTGTGCAGAACAACCTGCTGATGCTGGCCATCCTGGCGTTCGAGGTGACCATCTACCGCCACCAGGAGTACTTCAGGCTGAGGAACAAGGTGTCTCCTCCGGCCGCGAGGATCATCTTCCACGGCATCACGCGGCAACACCTCGACCACGGCATCGTCAACTTCGTCAAGTACTTCATCAACTACTTTTTCTACAAGTTTGGACTGGAGGTAGGTTTGGCTTCTCATTGGGGGTTAGAGATGCTTAAAATGCTTTTGTTTAGATGTAAACAGATCCCAGTCACTCATGGGCAACCCCCACTGGTTAATTACATAATATCGCACGGGAAGGAGTGCGATTTAAGTTTTATACTTCTGTACATGCCATCTTTCAAAAATAGCTTCTTCAGGTTTATTTATTATAAGTTGTCCTGATTCTATTGTATTTCACCTGGCTGCACAACACATTTCCTAACAAGAACATTAAAGATTGATTGATTGATAGATTGCTTCCATTAACTGACAAAATTGTTATTCTCTAATACTGTAGATCAACGCCTCGCGTCCAATCAAATCACTCGATTTGAAGAAAAGTGAAGTTATTACTTTTTATCTGTCTGACAGCGGAGACTACCAAATATGTCGATTAATTGTGATATAATAACCAAATGAGTTTATTTTTGTTATTCATAAAAATGTCAGATTCCACCCAAACAGTAAACCAAGACTAACCCCTCCTTGTGTATTTGTTGACCATAACAATGAACAATGAACAATGCAGTGTTTAGTGTTTGGAGTGTGTGTGGGGGGGCTGACAGGAAATTAAAAACACTTCTCTGTCTGTGTTTTGTCGTGCACTTCCCACAGACGTGCCTGCTGCTGGTGGTCAATGTGATCGGGCAGCGCATGGACTTCTACGCCATGCTGCACGCCTTCGCGCTGATGGCCATCATGTACCGGCGCCGGAGGAAAGCCATCGCTGAGATCTGGCCCAAATACTGCTGCTTCTTGGCCTGCATGCTCACCTTCCAGTACTTCATCTGTATAGGGATCCCGCCGGCGGCGTGTAAAGGTTCATAGGAATTACTGTCAATATTACCACAAAATCAAACACAAGTTGGCGGTTTTATGTTTATTTAACTCATCGGTTAATTCCAGTTTTTGATACACTCTTCTTCCCTTTTGATTTTAATGTCTTTTTTTGTTATAGATGTGGTGGCAACAGTGGTTGCTTACTGTTTATTTTGAGGTTTTTACTGTTTAATTTTAGGTTTATTTTTCTATTGGTTTTTGTCCATTTTTTTGGCTTATATTTAATGTTTTGACATTAGATTTATTGTACATTAACAAATTTTTCTCATCTTAGGTTCAGCTTTCTGGTTCACTGCTAGCTTTATTTAATTAGATATTGTAAATGACCAAATATTTTTGGTTAATGTTTTTTGGGTCACTTATATTTTTATTTTCAATAATTTTTGATTGTTTTTGATATTTTTTAGGTTATATGTTTTGTTGTTTATCATTAGGTTTAGTGTATATTTATAACACGCAAATGTTATTTTCACTAATATCTGTTGACAGAATTTGGACAATAAAGAATATATCTTTAAATCTGCGCATGTAACACATTCAGATTCCATACTACTGGAACTTGAAAACACCTGGTGTGTAAATGCAATGATAATTGCTTTTCTTCTGGATCATGATTGGCTCTGTGTACCTGTGTTCCCTACAGACTATCCCTGGAGATTTCCTGGTTCCACCACAGACTCTAATGTGGTCAAGTGGCTCTACGTTCCTGATTTCCACACAAAACCCAACCCCATGTTCCTCATCTGTACGTATCTACACATTCAACAGTGTATCAATCACGCCTGTAGCATTCAGACCCATTTGCCAACCTTCCCAACAGATTTCAAATCAAACATTATTCAAGCATTCCTTTAGAATATTTGAATATTAAACTACTATCCCCAGTCTAATACCATGTTAGGATACATATTTCTTTAGAGAGAAATGGGGTTTAGAGTGTGCCCTTCTCTTATATTCCTCTCTTCTCATTTCCTCCCCTCCATTCTACTCTCTTTGCTGCCTTTTCCATTTTCTCCTCTCCTTTTCCTCCTCCTCTCCTCCTCTGCTCTCCTCTGTCAGATGACTTCATGCTCCTGCTGTGTGCCTCGATGCAGAGGCAGGTCTTCGATGAGGAGAACAAGGCGGCGGTCCGCCTCATGGCTGGCGACAACGTGGAGATCTGTAGAGACCTGGACGCGGCGTCCTTCAGTGTCCACAACCCCGTCCCCGACTTCATCCACTGCAGGTGGGGGGACGTGACCTTTTTTGGTGGAGCGTGTAGGGGTGTAGGTTCTAATGGGGCATTTTGCAGACAGTGTTTAATATTAATCAGGACTACGTTAATTCTACTTAATTGAATCCAGAATTTAAAAATGCCTTTCTGAGACGTTGCTTAATTTAAGATAAATTAGTTCTATAAAGTGTTGGAAAGGGAATGAGCCGTACTCCCCCCTGCTGTCACGGCCCGCCGCATTGCCCCAAGCCTTACAGTAAAACACTGTTGTACTTGGCTGCCCGCTGCTCAACTGTAGAAATGTTTAAGCAGGGTGGTGCTGATGAAAAACGCATACTTAAACGCATACTATAATCCACCCCTAGATAAATACATGAAAAAGACGGATGACGGCAGCTTTCACACTAGTAAAAGATTTCAGTGTGCAATTCAGTATATTAGTATAGATTAAAAAAATAGAAAAATAATAAATTTGAGCCTCATAAGAAAGAGCGAATTTGGGTCTTTCGAGAGACCTGGATGGGAAGGAGCTTAGAGCCGGAGTGCGAGAGCATCCTGACCCGTCCACAGCCATTGATTATGTGCTCTTCACATTCCAGTGTTTTGATGCGCAGAGTGGACAAGTCTTTTATTAACGCACTCTGTGTCCATCAACAAACCCTTGTCGAGAGAAAAAGAGCTGCATGGGCCCGTCTGTCCGCACCGCACCACAGCAGCCCGGCACTTATTCCTGAGTTTCGCTCCAGGATCGAATTACGGATAAGGGGTGGAAGGAGGGCTGGTGGGGGCGGTTTGAGAAAGAAATCCATAATCCACAAAAACACTCTGTCCGTCACTCCGTGACACAGACGCTTTTGCCCTGTACTCTAACTCAATAAATAGCTTTCAAGTACGGAAAAGGTATTTTCTCTTCTCTGCCGCTGATGAAGAAGGACACTCACTCAGCTCTTCAGGCCCATCAGCATCCCGCCCCAAGCCCACTTCATCAGGGCGCCCTTCCTTAACAAGGAAGCCCATGTTGTTGTCTTTCCGAATCATATTAGAACGTTATAGTGTACTTCCTAAATTTCCACTATATCCATCACACTAATGGAGGCCGGAGCTGTGGATAAGCATTCACAAACAAACAAGGATGATCCATACGCATTATTTTAACATGTTGTGCACAGAACATACAGTACCTGCGCCGGTATCAAATTTCACATATGGCTCCCATGCATTGATCAGTCTCGAATTCAATGAGTGATGGACGCATCATACAACTCCACAGTATGACCCTAAGTGTTGTGTGTGCTTAAAAGAAACTTTTCTATCCTAAAGAAACTTCATCTGTTCTGTTCAGTTTTTTCTTCTCATCCACAGTAGAACAACAATTTGAGTGGAAACGTGATGTATTGTGGTTAATGCTGAGGGGCTCGTCATAGATGTTCAGAAGGATGTTGTGCTGGACATCCAGTTCAAGGGAAAGTTATCTGTGAAACGTCATGACGTTTATATTTTTTTGTATTTTGTGTACTACAGAGTATGTGGAAAATGTTAAATGTATTCATTGTCTGCTCCAAAGCCTCACACATCTCAGCACTTCATGTGTAACAAGAGCCGGGTGTAAAAATGTGTAATACTGGTACCGATACCAATTGACTCAGCTCCTTAGCAATGTTATGTTTTGATCTTAATTTAATTAAAAATATTTAAAAATATATATATTCTCTTCTGAGTTTCACAAAAACTTTGAACAAAAAGAAAATTACATGACAATTTATTGTACAAATCTTATGTACTTTTTGTTTTATTTTTGGCTCACTGGTACTGAGATGAATGGCGCAGATTTTTTTAAATAACCCTTGGTGTTCTCCTCCAGGTCTTACCTGGACATGCTGAAGGTGATCATGTTCAGCTACATGTTCTGGTTCGTGCTCACCATCATCTTCATCACGGGAACCACGCGCATCAGCGTATTCTGCATGGGCTACCTGGTGGCCTGCTTCTACTTCCTGCTGTTCGGGGGAGAGCTGCTGCTCAAGCCGATCAAAAAGATCCTCCACTACTGGGACTTCCTGATCGCCTACAACATCTTTGTCATCACCATGAAGAACATCTTGTCTGTGAGTAGCTTTAACCTGTTGTGCATAGTAATGACGTTGGCAATAGGTTTCCGATAATGATAATTACTGTTTTTGTAGTGGGATTTTAATGGTAAATTAAAGCAAAGCGAGTGCACAGGTATTCATAATACATACAAACAGAAAGACATAGAAACAAGGTTAAACCAGAAACTAAAACTGGAAACAGACTGCAGGGGGGAAAAAAGAATAACTGGCACCAGGAACCTGAATTAGTGATGATTTGCAAAGCACGCACAAGAAAAACTCTTGTTTTTTCTAGATCCTGGCCTGTGGCTACATCAACTCTCTGCTGGTGAAGCACTGCTGGTTGATCCAGCTGTTCAGTCTGGCGTGCACCATCAAGGAGTACATCGTCGATACCAATCAGGACTTCCTCCGTAAGCCAACTGTAGCTTTAACCATTATGTTCTGCCGGGAAAGAAATTATTTTGTTTCTGTTCTGCTGTTCAATTCACCTTCGTTCAGGCCTTGTTATAATCACAGCACAAAAAAAACATGTTTTCCTGACTTGCCCCGGGTCTACAATCGGACTCTCCCCAAGTAAGAAAACAAAGAAAATAGTAATTAGCGATAAAGTGCAGTTGACATTGAACTGGTTTCACTCCAAAATAACTTTTTTGTACATCATCTAAATAAAAAAATAGAATTAATAATAATAGGGCTAGGTATTAGGCAAGATCTCACAATTAGATTTGATACAAAGCGTCACAATTCAATTAAATATTGATAAAGTCCGATATCGATGAGATGGCTCACTGATATCACAATTATAGAGTTAGTAATAGAATATAATTTTATTGAATAACCCAGCCCTAAATGATAATGTTCCTAAACTAGATACTATATATTACTTCTAAATTACAGCGTTGAAATTATTGCCCCTGTAATATTGCACGTTTCTCTCAGTTTCAACAATCAAACAACGTAGATTGTACATACACATACATGCCGCTGTGTGTTCCCTCCAGCTGCTGACCAGCGCTGTGACCTGCCAGGGGACGAGGCGGGCATCATTTGGGACAGCATCTGCTTCGCCTTCCTGCTGCTGCAGCGCCGCGTCTTCATGAGCTACTACTTCCTTCACGTGGTGGCCGACATCCGCGCCTCGCAGATACTAGCGTCCAGGTAAAGCCACGGTCCCAAGGCTTCCACGCACGGAAGAAAGAAAGAAGGAAATGATTTCCGTACTAATGACAATGTGTAATTTGTATAATTTAAGTGCTGTACAATGCTTATAAGCGTGTAATTCAGTTGCATCGATAGGGCTGGGCGATATTGACCAAACCTTATATCGATACATTGACGATATTTTGGGGATGACTATTGGTGCTTTCATAAGCAGTAGAGGCATTGATTAGAACAGTCTACGACGTTCAGAAAATTTAATTACTAAACATTTAACTACTTAACTACTCATATCACCATATTGATATTATAACGATATATTGGCCAGCCCTAGTTGAGGAGTAATGGTTGCTTTTTGGTGTTTCAGAGGGGCAGAACTATTCCAAGCCACTATTGTGAAGGCGGTGAGAGCCAGACTGGAAGAAGAGCACAGGTCCATGGAGCAGCTGAAGAGACAGTGAGACACAACGATTTCGATACCAATCTGTATTCGGGAGATTTTCAACAACCACTCTGAATTCCAACTTCCAGTGGGATGCAGCACAAACAATAAATTGCTCAACTAAAATAAAAACTTTAACTTTAGTCAGTGAGTGTACTGCCGAATAACATCACTGTTTCGGTTTCCATTAGGTTGCTTTGTGCTACCTACTAAGGGTTTGGATAATTTGAGCAAAAACAAAATAGTGATATGATGTCCACACATTTACTGAACTGTAAGACTTTTTTTATACCTTTTGAGTCCAGTTTTGGTCAAGATTTTACAAATGACTTACATGCAACACATTTTATGGAAATTAAATAACAATGACAGCAAATAAAACAACATTTTGACATTATATTTAGCATAACTTGAGGATTTGTGGACTAAATTACCCAATTAAAAATGATAATTGTCCCTCAAAAATAATTTTCAGCCTGAATTTTCCATTTTAGCGTGGATGCCAGGTGGTTGTGATTGATTCCAATCACGTATTTCCACTACTTCCACTCAGACAATATCACAACATCCACTTTCTAACGAGGGCTCGGCCATTTCTTCATACGGAGCTCCGGCGCCTCGATACCCACAGCGTCTCTTCCTCGTCTCTCTGATCTAATCAGGATGGACCGCATCAAGATGAGGCAGGAGAAGTTCAAGCGGGGCAAGGAGAAGATGCTGAGCATGGCCCAGGAGTCTGTGGACGGGCAGACTCTCCCTCCTGTCCAGCCCGAGGAAGAGGAGGATGATGGTATGACGAAGGCTGCCCGCCTACCTCTTCTATCAGAGGCAGTTTAAATAGTTCTGCAAAGTTAAAAAACAAAAAATGTTCATGTAGTGAAGAGTTTGTCTCGTGGAAGGTAGGTGGTAGTACGCTAAAATAAGCAATTCTAAATAGTAAATGTAATGTTGTAATATGTTGTAATATATTTTTACGAATGACTATTTTGAAGCATTTTAAACCAAAAGAGCAACTTCTTTCAAAAAGGAAATGCTGTGCTTTGAAGTGCGTTTGGACAGTTGATTTATTTATGAAATGTATGTATTGATCTATTTGTGAAATTTTTAGGAGCAGAGCGAACGAAAGCCAAGACCAAAAAAAAGCAGTGGTGGAGGCCATGGGTTGACCATGCTTCTAGTAGGTTGACCCCTCTCCCTTCCTCTTTGCTCCACTCTGATTGGCCGCTGTGTCCTTGACCAGAACTCTGCGAGGATTCCCAGACTGCCCGTGGGCTCCGAGGGGACCGGGACACATGTGCTCCCTCCAGACCTTAATCCTTTTCTGTCTCTGTTTAAGGGCCCCCTTCATCTATAGCGCCGATGCAATTGGACTCCACAGCTGTCATAATTATTACATCATTAGCCTGATATGCAATTATTTGAGCAGATGGCAATAACATTTATTAAATCGTTAGATTCCACGAGCATATGTTTCCATTCAAATTTCAGGGGAATTTTTATGTTCCAATCTTCAATGGCAATAAATGGCTCTTTTGCAATAGGTGGACATGTATAATTAACATTTTTATTTTATGCCACTATTATAGTAACATAACCAAAAAAGAAGTGTTAATCTCAATTATTTGTATAACAATTAATCAACTAACAGCCCTGAGTGGACCCAAAATCCAGAGAGACACTAAAGATTTAATAATTTTAGTACAAATGCTACTATATTCAGTATAGTATTATTAAAGGCTGGGGTTACCTTAAACAGACAGGCAGTTGCCACAAATAAAGAGGAAAACGGCTAATGTCTGGAGGTCTGTATTTGACAGTCATGTGGAAACAGCACTGACTCGTGACCCGAGGAGCCTACAGTGGGGAATCGCTCCGTCGTAGAATATTTCACTGCAAAGACATGAAGTTGCCTCCCTTTCTCCGAATGTTAGATAAAGGCAAGACGTTCATTCTTTGCTCAAAGACATGGTTTTCCAACAGGTATCACAAAATGGGACTAAATGATTTCAAACCAATCTTAAGTCGCAGGAGACGGAACCCGTCAAAATTGTAATTGTATCAAAAGATGAGCTAGTATCTCAGACATCGAAGATGCCCGTTGGTTTCAACCCATGTCTTGACTCCACGTAGAATTTTAATTTTTTCAGAATCTCTTTTGAACCATTCCAACCTGTCCGTGTCATTTGGAACCTCATCTCCACACTTCCCAGCATCCTCCCCTGCACCTCCATTGTGGTTCTTCTGTTCAAGGACACAAGTCAGCCTCCAGCCATTCTCACCATGTTTGCTTCTCCAACACCCATTCTCAAAAGCTAGACCATAATTGCTCTGTAGATTCGCGCGCTCTAAGACTTTGTGTGCCAGCGCTCAAACTGTCTGTTAAAAAATCTGGAACGGACGCTCCTCTTTGTGTTTTCATGTCGCTACTCACTTTTAGGGTTTCATTACTCATGCATTCTTGCTTTTAATTGCTTTGTTGTATCCAACATTTTCCAACAGTATTTCAACTTGCGATGCGTCATGTCATACCTTTATTAATATACTGACAATATAGTGAGACTATTTAATTAGGGTTTGTGATGACAAATGCATGGATATTTTATTCTAACCTCCTTCCTTGCAGGAAGGGACTCTTGACTTGTTGATCTTCACTTTAAACCCAGACGTTCTCAACCTTGGGGTCGTGACTTGATATGCACACAGGGACTCATACATTGATATTTGATTCATACATTTCTGTAAAAAATAGCTACTTTAGTTTGGAATATATAATCCATTTCTATATAATAATCTATATAATATATGCGATATTCAAATTCACATGAAACAGTTTCCTAATATGGAATGTGGAATATCTAGAAGAGTGTTATTTAGCCTTAATTATTTGCATATCGGCCAAAATGTGGATTGTAACGCATAAGATTAGTGGTGCAGGCTCCAAAATGATAATAAAGAAGAATTTAAGTTTTTTGATTTTGTTGTGAGAATTTTGAGACCTAAAAACCGGGGTCAGTGCCAAAAAAAGGTTGAGAACCCATGCTTTAAACCAATGAATATCTAACATATAAATATGGGTTTAATCTTGCCCTCTGCTTCACTAGGTTTAATTCAACCTTTACCCTTTGCTCTTCAGTGGTAAGAAGTGGAGATTATTACTTGTTTGAAACTGATAGTGAGGAAGAAGAGGAAGAAGAAGAGAAGAAGGAGGAGGAGCTTCCGAGGAAGTCAGCATTTCAGGTGAGCTTTAGGGACCACGCAGTCTTTTATGGACGTAATCACATAACATATTGCTTCAGCAGTATATTCACTGTGATTGAATGTGATTGTTCGCCCGTCTCTGTACACCTTTTCAAGTCCATTCCGAAGAAAATAACCACCAAAACAATGTTTTTAACATTCAGAAAATGTTTTCCTACTAACCCTCTCCAACTTGGTTCTCTCTCTGTAGCGTGCTATCGGAAAGTTTGCCTCCGCTGTATTGGCCTTACCCAAGTCTATTATAAAACTTCCCAAAACTATACTGCAGTATATAGTGAAGGCAGGCAAGGTATTTAAGCGACAGATTGCTCATAAGCTTGTGTTTTGTCTATATGAAGATTTAGCAGCTTGATAATGCATCACCAGCTGCCTTTCCATCCCATGTCTGATGTCGTGAATTTAACAAAATGTAAGATGTTGTTATTTTACTGGGTCGTCAACAAGATCCAACCTCCAAAGTGGACATGCAATGGAAATGCAATGGCCTCTGCTCTTGTAGCATGTAAACGCCTGACTTACTGTATTAGCATGATGTTGTTTGCATGAACTTGATCATTTAAGGAGAATTTTCAATTACGAATTTTATTAGGTATGCGTTGAGTTTCTGTACTGGACAAAATGAAAATGCATTCCAAACGAAGGGATTGCCAACTGCTGTATATTACAACCATTATAAAAAAATTTGAAACGGACAAAATGACCTCTCTTGCACGATTTCCGTCGTTTGACTCCAGCGCTCGGCAGTGATTTTGGCGTTGAAGTGCTTCCCCCCTCTCTCCTCCAGTTCCTTTACCATGCCTGGATCACAGACCCCAAGACAGCCCTGAAGGAGAGGAGCAAAGAGAAGCGAAAGTTTTGGAAGAAATACACCAAGGGAGTGAGACGCAGAAAAAGCAAGAAAGATGGTAAAAGTTCTTCCATTTTTCACGGGGTTAAAATATCTTGCTGTAGTTGATGGGGGAGTCGAAGTGAAGTTGATTTTTATTTTATTTTGGTCAATATGTAGCTCATGTTGCTATAGAAGTAGGGGAGCTGTCCGACGGCCAAGACGGAGGAGGAGAGAAGAAGAAATCTGAAGGCTCAGGTTGGTTTGATCATGACTTTGTTACACTAGACTAGAGCACTATTTTAAACTAAACACATCAAAACATTGGGTCAGGAAATACTCAGTCAGTGTTGGGTAAATCTTAAATCTGTTTTCTTTTCTTTTTCTGGCTGTGGCTGATTAGGTAGTAGGCAAAAGTAGGGTGTGTGATATAATAATAATAATAATAATATAATCAGAGTGTGTCGATTAAGATTTTGTCATTTCAATTTTGCACTGAAACACGATTTTAAAATCTGAAAAAAAAATGAAGCACTTTCTTTTTATGCTCTCCAACAGACAACATCATAAAGCGCGTGTTCAACATCATCAAGTTCACGTGGGTGCTGTTCCAGACCACCTTGGACAGCTTCACCAAGTGGATGAACGACATGTGCAGAGAGCACATCGACATCTCCACCGTGCTGCGCATTGAGCGCTGCATGCTCACCCGGGAGGTGAAAAAGGTACCGTACACCACTCTACCTACCTACTTCTATGTAGAATCAGCTTGGTGATTCTTAAACCCAACTTTGACACTGTTGATATTGAATATGAATCAAGAAGTTTATTTTAACTGAAGGATAAAATATGTCTATCTCAAAAATAGTGGATAGATATAACGGGAGGTTTCTAAAGACAAATTTGAGAACCCCGGAGGAGGCTGTAACAGAGGGTTGTGGGCTCGTTGTTCCAGGGAAATGTGCCGTCCAGGGAGAGCATCCACGTGTACTACCAGAAGGCCATGAGACTCAACATGTCCAGGCAGTCCAGCATCGACCTGCTGAGTGAGGACGAATCCGGTTCGGGCTCCCAGAAGGTCCGCAGGAGGCGAGGGCCCTACCGCATGCAGAGCCAGGACTCCATGGCCTCCAGAGACAGCATATCCAGGTACGAGTAGCAGGAGGCCCATCAGAGGGGATATGAAACCGTGTGAAACACAGGGGTCGCCATGTTGAAAGAGTGACATCAAAAGGGAGGCCATCATCAGTCATGACATCACTGGACGGATTCCAGACTTTTTCATGTCAGGGGGGCGAAAAGAGTGACAATGTCTGTCCATTTGTTTACCCCCTACAACAGTGGTTCTCAACGTAAGGGGCCAGGGGTCCTTCAAGAGGTTCCAAGGGGTCCCCAGGAAATGATTAAAAGTTAAAGTTCACCATTATTTAATTTACGAGATGTTAGCATCATTAGAGGCTGTACAATAATGACTGTTTTAATCATAGTCTCACTGTCATCTCCCTAACTATAGTATATAGACATATCAAGGTTTGGACTAGATCAGTAAAAATCTTCTCAGATTGGGGTACCAGAGACAAAACTTATCAAATGGGGTCTGTGACCTAATGTGTATCAAATTGAGGGTCCTTGATATGAAAAAGTTAGAGAATCACTGCATCAGTGAATGTAGTCTCTCATGACATCTTCTACCCATTAGCTACACAGAATGAATATTAATTGAACTATTCATTAGTATACTGTGATGCCAAACCACTAATTTGTCATCACTGTTTTCATGTTTTTCTCTATGCTGCTTCAAATGAAACAGATATGTTTTCATGGAGTATAAAACTCTGAGAGTTCCCATATTCATGCTATAATGTTGACTCACATCAAACATGACGCCTGTATTCATGATACTGTATATAGGCAACCACCCACAGTACATGTTCCCTGTAGTAGCTGACATGGAATTATTTCATCTCCATCCATCAGTGCCACCACGGAGGCCACCATGCTGTTTTCTCGCCAGTCCACGCTGGACGATCTTGACGTGATGCCAGAGTGCATCCCCAAGACCAGCGAGCGTGCCCGGCCCAAACTGCGCAAAATGTACGGCTTGGACGTGTCCAACTCCTCAGCCGACAGCGGGAGCAGCCTTGTGTCCAGGTGCCCTACCCACCCCCCACCCAGCTGCCCTTGCCCACCCC